>ML179528.1:0-53108 GCA_004369135.1 Dendrothele bispora CBS 962.96
TGGATAATGGCACTTATCCATTGGAAGTCATTGGTTTAAGGGGCTTTTCCTGATGTATGTCACTGGGAAATTACTGATTGCTATTCAATTATTATTAGCTCTGGCTTGAGCCAGCTGAAGCGGCTTTGAAGCCTAGCCACGAGCTGCGCCGATAATTTTGAGCCAGTGAGCCGATCACATGTAGCGGCTAGTAATTTTTAGGCTCGGCTAGGCTCAAGCTGCGGCTCTGAGCCGTGCCATTGCAACACTAGCTATTACACCGAAGAAGATAACTTATTACAGGATTATAAGTGTTATTATCGTTTGCAAAAAAGTGAGAAAATGCATGTCAGCAAAATTGTTACATGTTTTATGCTCATCAACCCAAAACAGCTCATATCTCAACAACCACTCAGTTCCAAAATAGTGAGTGGATATTGCCATGACCAGAAAAATTGCCCCTATAATCCTGTATGCTTGGATTTTTTTTAAATATATGTTATTTCCATTCTATGTACAAATAAAGCATATCTTATTGTCACTGCAGATTACTATAAAATAAACATGTATTCCAGGCAAACAAAGTCTATGGGATTGTTGGGGCAATTATTCTGATTGTGGGGACACTTAGGGGATAGTATAGAACAGGATATTCATTGGGATACAGGTTAATTTAGGTTGACAAGGGTAAAGTTCAAGAAATTTGCAAGAAACCTCCCTGAAACATGGTCTCACTCATATTCTTTTAATCATAAATCAATCAAAAAATTTGCCTCAACATTGCTATAAACTTTGTTTGCCTGGAATACCTGTTTATTGTAAGTATTCTATAGTGATATTAAGATGTACTTTATTTGGACATAGAATGGCAACAACATATATTCCAAAAAAATTCAAGCATACAGAATTATAGGGGCTATTTTTCTGGTCCTGGCAATATCCACTCACCATTGTGGAACTGAGTGGTTGTTGAGATATGAGCTGTTTTGGGTTGATGAGCATAAAACATGTAACAATTTTGCTGACATGCATTTTCTCACTTTTTTGCAAACAGTAATAATCCAAGGCTCTGACTTTTTTAAACGTAGTGCTCCAGTATCAATGTCAACCTGAGTTGCTTCAAAGACTTCACAAGGAAAGCGGGCCTTACATGTACCCCATTTATTATCAAGACATCCTATATAATCTTTAGTCTTCATACGATTACTAGAATTGTCAAGTGTTGACCTACACTTGTGTACATGGGTGCGAAAAATAATATCATCAACTTCTTCGATGAAATGTTGCTTCCATTCTCGAAATTCTCTGCATTTGTTGAAACCAAATTGATTGCATCTGCAGTCAAATGTGAATGGTGCATCTGGAAGAGTATACAGTGGATTTTTGTACATTTCAGTTTTCTCTCTTTCATGCAGCATATTTTCAACTTCAGCCTTAGTACCAGTCAAAAAATCACCTGTATGGACACTTTCCAAATATTCTACAATTTTTTGCTGAAATTCTCCACTTGGATCCAGTATTGCATCACGTATTTCTTGTGGTGACTGACAACCTGTAATCCAAAGAAGCATATGTAAGTGTAGAGTTAGACGTCCCTTCTGTTCTACAGTTCCATAATAACCTGATGTTTGACCAAAAATCCCATTGTGATCAGTGTCAACTCCCAGGACTCAAAGAACCTGGCACCAGCAACTGGATTTTTAATTATCTCTCTAAACCTGTCATCTTCAGTAAAGCTTACTTCTGGATCTATCATCTGTTTCCCAGCTGCATGTTTCCCAGCTGCAAAATAAAAGCAAAGAGGATGGGTCAGGTCTGAAGGTGCAAATGTAATATACCAAGATGGAGCACCTAAATATGATATAAGAGACTACAATTCATTTCTTAAATATTTTTTACTTGTCATTGATCCTCTTACCCCGGAACCAACATGGTCCAAGTCATGGATGATTGTAAAACATTTCTTCTCTTCAAGACTTTCTGGTGTAACAGATTCCCCTTTACTAAGTCTCTGAGTGATATTTGCAAGAACAGATTGGTCCACACTTAGAATGCGCTTTGCAATGTCATTGAATTGCTTTGACTCTGTCATGGCAAATCCTTTACTTGTTGCAGACTTCACCTGCTCATGACTAAATGCAACAAAAGGAAAACTTATGTCAGTCTGGAATCTTTTGTCATGATAATCTAACAGAAATTTCTTGTGTGATCTTTCAGAGAAGTGATTTATTTTTGTCATTCCAACTCCTCCAAGACCATAAGGAAAAGGCCAAGGGAATATTTGAGGATATAAATTTGGATTGTCATATATAGAAGCACTTTTGTCACTGTGTCCTACTGCTAAAAATTTACCACCTTTTTGTAGATGTGCGAAAGCTTTAGCACGTTGAACGTCAACTTTTATATTTTTCAATGACTCACCAGTAATGCCATGGAGTACAAAAGGCAGCTCCCCTGACTCTATACCAATTTCAGTTACATTTTCATACTTGGTCGCACTTTCAGGAGCAATGTTTCCCTCACCTGAAGTCTGCTTGAATTCAACTGAGACTGGCGGTAGATTTTCAGGATATTTTTGCAAATTCTCCATTGATATTTGTAAGTCTTCATATGCAGGATGGTTTAATTTTAGCCATGTGAGTGCTCTATAGACATGTCGGTGGCTCACTAGCATCATTTTAGATTTTTTGAAGTCATCTTCTGTGGGCTACATGGGCCAGTAAAAAGAATGGCAAGGACCTCATCTAATTCTTCAGGTGGAGGTGGAAGGATATCATAGGCTTTAGCCACTGGAGTTTCAAATGCAATAACATGAGAGACCATTTTTCTCATTCTTGTAGAAACCTTCACAAAGCAACAATTTGTTCGCACTTTTTGAATCAACAACTTCTCCATAAAGTTCAAGTCTTTTAGCTCATCAGGGACAGTACCCAACCAAAATCCATTTGCAAGCGAGATACGTGGTGTTTTACCTTCACGCAAACTCTTTCAGCATGTAGAACATATTTGATCACAAGATAATTCCAAGGTGTGTAGAAACCTATAATATCTCAGTCACTAGATGGTAGAAGTGAATGGTATTAGTATGTACCTATAATATCTATCGGAACATGAGTTATGGTATGTATAATGAAGGAAACGGCACACATACCTCAGTCACTAGATGGTAGAAGTGAATGAGGTATGTGGCACGAAACCTGCGTCCTAAATAGGCTAATCTAATGTCAGGTGACTACAATAAAGCTTTGCTTGTTAATATTTGACGAATTGACCACAACCGTGATGACGTGTACGTCGGTCCAAGCGCTGGATTCCAACACTCCTCCTCAGCGCGATATATCCCTCCAGCTCAAGGTTCTACAAGTCCCATTGCTTTTCTAAATGTAACAAACTCCGTTGGTCCCAAAGCTTTAGTGAAAGCATCTGCAAGATTTTCCTTTGTCGATACGGAGTGGAATTCAACTCAGTTGCGTTGTACACATTCTCGGACATAATGGTGCTGGACATCGATATGTTTGGAGCGTTGGTGGAAAGATGGATCCTCGGTGAGTATTCATGCTGATCTATTGTCTATAAGCATTGGGGTAGGGTATTGCTGACTTTGGCCTATTGCATCCAGGAGAGCTCGGAGCCATACAGCTTCCTTGCTTGAGAAGCATGCTGCAATGTATTCGGCCTCAGTTGAGGAAGTTGAGACGGTTGCTTGTTTTTTCGACATCCAAGAAATTAGGCCGGAACCGAGCGAGAAACAGTATCCTGATATGGATTTTTGTGTGTCTGGACAGTTGGCGTAGTCGGAGTCTGTGAAACCAATCAGGTGCGCTCCTTTCTTACCGCCAAGTTCCAGCGCTAGGTCCCTAGTCCCTTTAAGATATCTAACCACATGTATTGCTTGTTTCCAGTGCGTGCGTCCATAGCAATCATTGAACCGACTGAGTTGTCCGACTGCATGCGAGATATCTGGACAGGTACCGATAGCCAGGTACATGAGTGATCCAACGAGACGCCGGTATGGGACTTTCTTCATCTCATTCTTCTCCTCCTCAGTCTTTGGACTGTTTTCTCGAGAAAGTCGTGTGCCGGGCTCTAATGGTGTTTTGACTGTATAGGTATTCGCTTCCTTCTGGCCAAATTCGGAGATAATCCTATCGACAAGTGCAGTCTGTGAGAGTTGAATGGTGCGCGTTTTACGGTTACGCTTTGCCTGAATTCCGACTATGAAATGTAGGTCGCTGTCAGATATTTCCCATTTTGTTCGCATCTGAGTTTTGAACCGCTCATTCTCCTCCTTAGTCGATGTGGCACTTATGAAATCGTCGACATGTACAGCGCATATGATCGTTCCTGTTGCGGTTTGTCGGTAGTAGATGCAGTGTTCGACATCTACCCTGGTAAATCCCCATTCAACCATGGGTTTATGCATAGTCCAGTTCCAGGTACGTCCGCCTTGTTTCATACCATATAGACCCTTGTTCAACTCCCATACATAGTCAGCTTTCCCGTCTTCCTCAAAACCCTTGGGTTGTTCCATGTAGCATGGATGTTCTAGTTCACCATGTAGGTAAGCTGTTTTGACATCCATCTGCTGTATGTCCATGTCTAATGCCACCCTGATATGGCATATAATCCGCTCTGACTCCAGTCGAGCAGTGGGGGAGGTCGTTTGATCATGGTCTTGTCCATACACAGCCGCAAACCCTTTGCACACCCATCGAGCTTTGTAGCGAATAACAGCGCCGTTCTCATCTCGTTTCCGCTTGAAGACTGGTCTTCCCTGTAGGATCCGTCTGCCTTTGGGAACAGAAGATCGTGGTATTAGTCTGTAGACGTTGTGTTTGTGGATTGATGCGAACTCCTCATCCAACGCCGATAGCCATTGTTCCCTCTCGTGTTCAATGGCCATGGCCTCTTTGAGTGTAGCCGGTTCGTCTGGGGATAAAATGTCTGGGCTGTTGTCCTCAGTGCAGGCCAGTGTCTCATCAAACCAGCTGCGCATTGCTTGTGGGTCCTCGCCAACATCCGCTGTCTCCATGAGTGATTTCTTCTGCTCTTGGCGTGCCTGTCGTTCGGCCTGTTTATGTTCAGCACTGGCTTTGGAATCGGCAATGGCTCGCTCAAGACGACTGGGTGTCGGTTCTGCTGTCTGAAGATCAGCTATGCGAGACGATCGTCTGGGGATGTCTTCAGCTGGTTGGGAAGCTGGTAGTGGTTCTGGGTGTGGGTTGGTGTCAGGTAGTGGGTTGGGTTTGGGCTCAATCCCAGAGTCTTCTTCATCCTCTCCGTCGTCCCCATAAGTGGGTTTATGGTTGGTGGGTTGGGGAGGGTCTGGAGTTGTGCCAATGAGCTTGCCGGGGTATAGCGATTTGGGAACTTTGTCTTTGGATTCTATGAAGTGGACATGGAATGACGTGATAATTTTGTGAGATGGTTTATGGTAGCAAAGGTAGGCTTTTGAATTTGGGGAGTAGCCTATCAGGATGCATTCTAACGAACGTTCGTAGATTTTTGGGTTGCTCCGGTTTTGGATGAGAACATAGGCCTTGCAGCCTATTTTGCGAAGGTGAGATAGATTTGGTTTTGTTCCTCGTAGAGCTTCATATGGAGTTTTGTTATGCAGGGCTCGTGCCAGTACATACCAGCTGAGTTGAGCTGCAGTCTCAACGAAGTAGTCCCAGAGGTTTGGTGGAGCTCCAGTAGCGAGTCGCATGGCTCTAGCACAACCAAATAGAGTTCGGTGACTATGTTCAACCTTTCCGATATGGGCTGAGGTGTACGGTGCGGTTTTCTGTAACTTTGCCCCACTTGCTTTCACCCATGTTTCCATTTCATTAGAGTCAAGTTCACCGCCGTCGATGCGCCAAATTTGTATGGGCCAATCTGGGAACTCAGTCTTCTGTTGTAGTGCCCATTCTTTTAGCTTCGGGAGAGCCATAGCCTTCGTCGTAAGTGGAATCGCCCATATGCCATTTGTACATTCATCAATTATTTCCATAGAATACAGATTATGCCTAGTAGATTGTACATCCTCCGGCCCCGCCAGGTCCACATATATTACTTGGAGTGGACGTGCTGCCTTTAACCCCTCACGTACTTTTGGGACAGGATTCTTTCCCTGCTTTCCCTGTACGCAAGATGAGCAAACTGGTGGGAGGGTCGACAAATCTACGGGCATACCTTCTGCGAGGGTATTCTTGGCCATGTGAACGATGGCTTGGGTCCCAACATGTCCAAGGCGTTTGTGCCAAGTCTCAAGGTTGGCGTGAATAGTAGTGGCATTGGCGTGTTTGACTTAGGTCGTGGTGGCACCATTGAGGGCATAGAGTTTCCCAATCGGAGCGCGTTCCACTGGCGACAGTCTGCTTGAGGGTCTGGTTAACTATGGTGCATCCTTTATCGGTGAAGTTGCACTGATAGCCCTTGTCGCAGAGCTTTCCTACAGACAGGAGTCGAAGGGTTTCACCGGGGATGTATAGGACGTTTTCGAATCTGAGGCGAGCTCCTCTGGCCTGTCGGATTTTAACAGTTCCCATCCCGATAGCCTGGATAGTACTGCCACCAACGCCTTTGACTGCTTTCGGTGGTATAGCTTTAAGATCATGGAAGTCAGAGCGTTCAGGAGAAAGATGCACGGTGGCACCGCTGTCGAGGTACCAAGAGGAGGACTCTGTCGACATTAGTGCAAATTTAGATGATTCCTCTGACGAAACAGGTTCGACTTTAGTTTCAGTGACATTGAAGGAGGTGTTGACATGTTTTCTCCAATCAACGGACGTCTCTAGATTGTCGGTCTCTAATTCGATCAAGGCCATTGACATCTCGCTGTCGCTGATATCCTTGTACTGGCTGGCAATAGCCTGGAGTTCGTCATTGGAGGTGGTGTCAATTGCACTGCCAGCGGTTTCCACAGCTTCAATAAGCGTGTAAGCTTTTCCATTCTCGTCGACAAAGCGTCTCCCAGCCGTGGATTTCTGTTCCTTGGCTTTCCGCTCCTGTTCCCTTTTCTCTCGTGCCTTTCGACGTTCGGCTAACACTTCGTCTCGCTTCCCTTCCATAGGTCCACCTTTCGCAAAGCAATTCTTGGTCAAGTGGCAGCCATGACATCCAGGGGTGCTGCATTGAGGTCCATCCGTAGTTTTACTGGAGAGATGAGCGGCATTTGCAAGAGCTGTGTTGCTGCGTTCAGTCTCTTTCAACTCCTTTTCTACTTGACGATTGTCAAGGACACAAGTGCCCAACATACCAAACCACTCAGGTCACACATATACACAGGGACAAGGGAATATGACAATATATTGACAATGACTTAACTGGGGACCAGCCTATACAACCAAGAACAAAGACAAGAAAAGAGAGGAAGTGAGTAAGATGACTAGCTCAACATAGTGCAGGACACTCGTGCAGTATAGAGACAAGAGATCAGACTGGAGAAGTGTCTACAATGACCATCGGTATAAATGATAAGTAATGAATAGGTAAAGTGTCCATGGAGATAGCTATCACAGAATGGAAACAAGGAAAGATCAATCAAGGGAGAAGCTGATGGTAATAATAGAAGGAGAAGCTGATGATATGAGAAATGGAAGGTGATGATGGGAAATGATGAAAAAGTAAAAGTAACTATGGAAAGTGATAGGGACTCCGAGACAAAGGAGACAAGGACAGGAGAAATTCATGACAACGATACTCCCTCTCAAGTGCACTACGGATTGCTGCAAGTTGTTCCTTGGTCGCCCCGGTGGCAGTGAGCTGGGTGTTAATTGTGTCGTGCATAGTACGAAGCTCGGTACTCATAGCGTTGAGTAGGACAAGTTGATGAAACGCGTCTTCATCAGGGATCCCAATATCAAAGATTTGTTTGACGAGGTCAGAGATTTTCTGCATTGTGTCCAGAATGGTGGCATCTCGTATAAAACGAATAGAGAAGGCCTCCTCGATCAGGGAAATCTGAGTAATGTTGCCCTGCTTCCGATGGCGGGTCTTGAGAGAGTCCCACATATCCTTTGAGGTCTTGCACTCCCGTACGTGAGTTTTCTCTGTTTGAGTGATGCGCATTCGGATACAGGCTCTTGCTAACTTGTCATTGTGCTCCCAGATGGCCTTCTGCTCGGTGGCAGAGTCAGCAGGTTTCAATACCGTGCCTTCAACATATTCGCTGAGGCCGACTAGTAGGAGCGTGTCGAGACAAGACTCGGACCATTTAGTCCAGTTGCCTTTCGCGATATCGAGGGAGGAAAATTCTTGGAAATGGGAGGGGCTTTTGACTTTAGAGAGGGACATGATGGTGAGTTGAGAGAATAGTTGCGAGATATTAGAAAGTGGGTCTTTGGAGGGAGAAGGAGATGGGGGTGTAGTCATGCACAAGAGGTTGTTCCGAGGTGTATAAGGCGATTTCTACATGTCTGTCTTGCGAGAGATTCAGACGGTAAGGCCCATAACCTGTAGAAACCTATAATATCTCAGTCACTAGATGGTAGAAGTGAATGGTATTAGTATGTACCTATAATATCTATCGGAACATGAGTTATGGTATGTATAATGAAGGAAACGGCACACATACCTCAGTCACTAGATGGTAGAAGTGAATGAGGTATGTGGCACGAAACCTGCGTCCTAAATAGGCTAATCTAATGTCAGGTGACTACAATAAAGCTTTGCTTGTTAATGTTTGACGACTTGACCACAACCGTGATGACGTGTACGTCGGTCCAAGCGCTGGATTCCAACAAGGTGGGACCTGAAATTTCAGTGATTGGTTCTGAAAGGCACTTCCGTTCCTTACGGGTTACACCTGATTGGTTCAGAATGTGTAGATAATTTTTCATATTTTTAATCCAGTCATGTCAGTCTGTGGTTTAATTTGACCACAAACAGCACATCCTGTTTCATTGATATTTACAAAGTCATTCTTCCAATCAGTTATAATTCTCCCTATGAGGTGGAAATTCAACTGTTCTAGTGCCTGGAAGAGGCGGCATAAACTCAAAAAGGGATATTACATCTGGACATTTGACTGTACATGTATGGGCAAGGAGTTGTTGTGATAAATTGTTCATCTTACATTTTCGTGGAGATTTCAATCCATGAAATACTGCTAACTCTCTCATTTGAGCTATGTTCAACAAAGGTAGCAATTGTGATAAGGGCAATCTGACAGATAAAAAATGACCTGGGATTTGAGGGTCAGCTTCAACCCCTGAAAAATAAAGGCCATGAAAACATAGCTTTGTGTTGAGATCACATTTAGGGGGGTTGATAGCATAATTTATTAGTTCAGAAAAAAGATTCTGTTTCTTGCCACCACCACCAAGCTCCCTCTCTCTGTCTTGATTTAAAAATGACACAGTAGAGTCACCCTCCCAAAAAGTGTCAATAAAATCTGAGACATATAAACTATAATATAGAATTCTCAGAAAACAGCTCTCTAATACACTGTTCAAAATTTGATTGACTGCATTCAGATAGTTCCAGACCAAGCATATCACGATAGTGGACGCATTAATAACAATGCAATCAACATCCCTTGGTGTTATCACATTTATTATGTTGGCTTGACTGGAAAGATAGCATTGAGCATGATGGAACATCAATGTATTCTGCAACAAGGCTCGAAAATCATGTGCAAACATTGAGTTCTGTATGCATTGTAAATTCACAATTTTGACTTGAAGGATAATATTTACTGTTTACAACATACATGAAATGGCAATGAAAGGTCTCATCATAATGTTGCTGGGGAATTATCAGTATGAATTGGTGTGTAGATTTCAGTATCATGTGTATATTATATGTAAAGATGTCTTTCATAATTGACAGATTGACCCTTTTTAAGATCAAGAAACTATTGTCAATGTTATGGTAGACTAAGAATGGCTTTACGGAATGAAAGTAGTTGAGGTGGTAGCGGAAATTTCTACAGTGTGATTGACAAGTATTAACATCAAGAGCTGATGCGTGCAGCATCGCATCAGAAAATACAGATGAGGTGTCACATGATTTGATTCTTGGAGCATACTTCCGTTGTTCACCGAACATGGAATAACCGGTCTAATTGAACCAGATAGTATATAAAACAATTTAAGCAAAAGACTCGACGCAGGGTTGTGAGGAGCAAATAAAATTAAATTTCCCTTGGCAGTCATATATCAGATCTTAAGATCTGCTTTTTCTCCGGTACTTTTCACTCCCACTGGCCCAATATTTCTGGCCAGCAAAACATTGGGCAAAAGGTATTGCAAAAGAATAAATTTATTGAAAGAAAAAGGTACTGTACTATTATGACCAAAAGTTCGGTCATTTCGAGTGTTACGAGATATTTTTGCCGGATCAGATGTTCAGTGGGTGATAGTATGCATTACGAGATACATCGCAGCTGAAGGCCACCAGCAAAAATTGATTGATATGTTGAATCTGAGCTCAGGCCACGTGATGGAATTATTGGGGTAGTTGTTCGGACCCCTCCGTTATGCATTACTGAATGCAAAATGATTGATGTTTGAAGGGGGGGTGTTATGCATTATGCGAACTTTTGGTCGTAATAGTACAGTAATGTTTGCCACTGAATATACTATTTAAATAAATGACCAAATAAACAAATCATCAAGTATGAAAAAGGAAAAGAATGCTACTCACTATTCATAGAATTTGCCACTCAATAAAGTGAAAAAATAGATGGTAAAACAAAGAAACTTTCTCAAAGGAAGAAGTGAAAGAATGCCACTTGACGTTTTTTAAGTTTCGTGGTTGTCATGACGAACCTATTACTTCGGGGTGGATCTAGAGATGTATCAGCAACAAGTATTTAGCCTGTACCCAAAACACGCACTTACCTGATACCCTGAGCACTTCTTTAACAGACAAAACATCACAAAAAAGAGGAGGAGAGGTATTTTGAGATACTTTGTGGGCTTCTGCATGATCATATTGGTAAATGTCTTGAGGTATTGAGAATACGTCTGGGAGTGTGGTGATGGTTGAGGACAAGGCTGACGTTGCAAGGGCGCAACTGGCCGACATGGCAGTGTAGGATTCTCTGCTGACACGTAGATCCCAGCTTGTTCCGACTTTGTAATCTTCTGGCTTGTTACGACTCGTAATAATAGAGATACAAATGGGGTAAGTACGTGGGAACATCTGTGGTCAAGTTTAGTAAGGACGAGTCCCTTCAGGCCTCGTAATGTATGGATTTGCGCTATCTGATCAGCCTATTGTGGAATAATAACTCAGTAAGTTGTAGGAGTACAACGTCTGTATATATTCACCTGTGGAATAATAACTAAAGTATCGATAAGTAAGAGAAAGTAAGAGAAAGATATAATGGGGCTCACCTCAGTAAGTTGTAGGAGTACAACGTCTGAGGTGTAGCTATCCCAAGTAGGTAACTAATATACTAGATATAGGAGTACGATCGAAGTATCTATATGTCCGTAAGGTATCGAATGAGGAAATGAATTGAAATACTAATGAAACCAATATGTAGCTATACTACTACACAAATCGAACGGCTTGAACAGTCCGTAAGTAAATAAAATAAACCCAACACTCCCCCTCAAGCCGGAGAGAGTCCAAGTTGCATCGCAAAGTGCTTCGCTTTGATACTAGGCAAAGCCTTAGTCAAAGTATCAGCCACCATGTCCTTCGTAGGACAATACTCCAACCTAATCTTCCCTTCCTCAATCACATATCGGATATAATGGAAACGAATGTCGATGTGTTTCGTTCGTCCATGGTATTGATGATCACGAGAAAGAGCGATAGCAGCTTGGTTATCGGAGTTAAGTAGAGTCGGAGATTTGAGAATGGATAGAACAGGTTCGAAGACCTGAGAAACGAGAGAACGGATCCAAACTCCTTCTTTAGCAGCCTCGGTGGCAGCAACGTATTCCGACTCGGCAGTAGAAAGTGAAACGAGAGTTTGCAAACAAGAAGACCAACTAACCGCTCCGCCATCGACTAAATAAACATATCCGGTGATAGACCTTCTATCATCGTTCATACTTCCATCAGCATCTACATATCCATTCAAGCTAGTTTCTCCACGACCGTAAGTCAGAGACCAATCCTTTGTGGTACTGAGATATCGAACAACTCGTTTGGCTGCGTTCCAATGAGCCATTCCGGGATTAGTGACAAAACGAGCGAGAGTATGAACGGCATAAGCGATATCGACTCTAGTGCCAACGCAGGCATACATTAGCTTCCCAACGATGGTTCGATAGGGTATACTTTCCATCACTTTAGCTTCTTCAGGGGTCTGAGGAGATTGAGATGAGTTGAGTCGATTATTAGGATCCATTGGAATGGTAGTAGGGCGAGCATTCTCTTGCTCGAACTCTTTCGCAATAGACTCGATGTATGCGCGCTGGGACAAGGATAGGGTGCGGTTGGTACGGTCACGAGTGACCTGGATTCCGAGAATCCAATGAATAGGTCCCATGTCGGTTATAGTGAAGGCCTCATGGAGTTTCGACTTGACGTAGTCGATAAGAGCTGTGGTAGAAGCTATAATAGTGAGATCGTCAACGGAGGCAACAATAATGATAAGTTGACCGTCTTGGTGTCGATAGAACACTGCCTGATAAACATCGCATCTCTTCATATTCATCAACTCTTTCAACGTCTTCCCAAACTTGATATACCAATAACGCCCACTTTGTTTGAGTCCGTAGATAGGTCGCTTCAACTTGAGAACGGTAGAAGATGGATTAGTGGAAAGGGGATAACCAGGAGGGTGCTTGATATAGATCTGTTCATTTCCAAGCAAGTCGCCATTGAGATATGCACCTTTGACATCTACTTGGTGGATTTCGAGGTCATAGCGTGCAGCGAGGGCAAGTGAGAGTCGGATGGAAGATAAACGAGCGACTGGCGCATACGTTTCGGTATAGTCGACTCCCCATTCTTGAGTAAATCCCTGCGCTACTAACCTCGCCTTATATTTTGCGACTGCCCCTTTTTCATCCTTCTTCACCTTGAAAACCCATTTACATCCAACTATATTCACATCTCTCGGCTTCTCTACGACTTCCCAAGTACCATGTTCCATCAAGTTCTCCAACTCCTCACGAATCGCCTTTTCCCATTTATCCCAATCGCTAGATCTCTTCGCCTCAGCTATAGTCTTTGGTTCAATTCCCTCGGATTCGGCTATGTCGGCTGCCATGGCTTGTTCAACGTACGTAGTGTCGGTAATAGTAGGAGGGGATAGTCCAGTAGGTAGATGAGATCGAGTACCAGTAGTTCTGATGCCATCCAGGATGGTTCGAACATATTGAGAGGGTTTTTGAACGCGTTGAGGACGGTCAGTAGGGATTAGATCAGTAGTGGATCGGAGTTCGGGACGAGATTTTGAATTGACGGAGGTATCGGAATTAATTTCGGAGTTAATGACGGTGACCTCGGAATCTGTTGAAGAAGCGGGATTGAATTGAGAACTGAATTGAGAATTGAATCGGTAGCCGGATGTGGCTGTGCTCTCCCCCTCAATCTCGGATTCTTCAACATCTTCAATGGCAAATACCAACGACCTCTCAACTGTTACCGTCCTCGTCTCTTCCCAATAAACTCTATGTCCCTTGCTCTGCCTAGCGTCCTCTGTATCCTCATTGAATCCGACCCATCTTCCTACTTTAACACGACTTCCAAGCTTCCCAGTATCAGTATCGTGAACGTATACCTTCGCTCCCCACTCCGGAATCTTCGAAAGGTTAGGCTTTCGACCGTAGGCTAACTCGTAAAGCGTTTTCCCTCCTAATATCCTAGTACCAGTTCGATTCTTTAACCAAACGGCGTGACGGATTGCCTCTCCCCAAAGGAACTTCGGCAAACCACTGGAGTGAAGCATAGCGCGGACACGTTCGAGTAGAAGTCGGTTGAGTCTCTCAGCGACTCCATTCTCTGTGGGGGTATCGTGGACAGTGGTGAGGTGAGTGGTACCAGCTAGCTTCAAGTAGCGAAGGAACTCATCGCCAGTATACTCTCCACCAAAGTCGCTTTGAAGAATCTTTATAGCGGTCTTCATGTGCACCTTGACCCAAGCCTCGTACATCTTGTAGGCTTCAAAGGCCTCGCTCTTTTCACGGAGCAAGTAGAGGTGAGTTAGTCGAGACATATCGTCGGTGAAGCAAATAAAGTAGCGCTTCCGACCCTTTGATTCTACTGGTGCAGGTCCCCATAAGTCCGAGTGTGTTTTACCGCCAAACTCCTTTGCCAAATCACTAGCCCTTTGTTTCGGAACCGGTTTCCTCACCATCTTCGCAAATACGCACGACTCGCATAACTTCCCATCATCTTGAAGATCCTCCAACTCTATTCCTTCGACAAAACCTTCCCGTACCAATTCTCGTGCAGCTTTCTTCGAAATATGACCCATTCTCCAATGAAATTCATCCAACGTCAACTTCTCTACCGTCATATAAGCGTGTCCAATATTTCCATCGTCAACAACTCTATAAAGACCATTAGACTTCGGTATGTTCCCTATAACTCTACCGTATTCGTTTTTGATTAACGCATGGCCATCTCGGAAGGTGATGCTATAGCCAAGGTCATCAAGTCGGCCGATAGATACTAGAGTAGTAGCGAGTTCGGGTACGGATAGGCAAGAGTCAAGAGGGAGATAGGAGTCGTTTTCTAGGAGTAGGTGAGCGTTTCCAATCATACTACCCACCACCAAAATTGACATTAGAATATTTCAGAAAACATACTACATATTTCCTTGTTTTGAAAACATGAAACAATATCAGTATTATATTGTGCATTTCCAAAACAGCACAATATGTCATTGATATATTGGCCCATTCCGAAAATTGCACAATATTTCTGCCATATTTCAATCGGTTTTGAAAAGACAAGGATATAATGGGGAACAAGAAATACGTTCACAAAACCATGTCAATATTCTTTCAAGTTTTCCAATATATTGGTCTGTTTATCAAATGGAATGATATATCACAAAACCAGACGAGATATTCATGAAGTAATACCAACTTATTCCCAAGTTTTAAATAACATTGGTCAGTTTTCAATATGGAATGATGTATCACAAATGAGACGGGATATTCATACAATAATGCCCTGATATTCCCAAGTTTCTAAATATGTTGGTTTGTTATTGAGATAGAATCATATATTGAACAAGAGAGAGGATCTTTAGGAAACAAATCCAAATTATTTTTCCAAGACACCACTCACTGAAACTGACTAGCCACTGAATATAATTGAACATTGTGACCACTGGATAGAAATAATTCCCAGTGAGTACAGTATTCAATCTAATCAAATATATTCAGTAGTCATTTGGATAGTCCACACAGAAAAATGATGGCAGGTAAAGCTTGACATTGATTATCATACAACTTGAACGAGATACTTGTTTCTGAGTTTTAACAATACCCTACTATACTTATTCCAGGAGTGCTTACCCAAAATCTCAAAGTCTACCAGTGCAAAAATTACAACTGCATCAAATCTGGGTCAGGACTCAGGGATTGAGTGCAAAAAATGACCAAAATAAAAGTTCTCTAAAACCTGAAACAAATGATTTTCCTACACTCTACTAAACTTCAGGAGTTCCCACTGAAAAATTCAAGGTCATACAACTACCACTGCACAAGTTACAGTTGCCTCAATGGGCTATCTTGATATGGGATATAACAGTATTTCCGAACACTTTCCAAAACCTGAAACAAATGATTTTCCTACACTCTACTAAACTTCAGGAGTTCCCAATGAAAAATTCAAGGTCATACAACTACCAGTGCACAAGTTACAGTTGCCTCAATGTGCTATCCTAATATAGGATATAACAGTATTTCCGAACACTTTCCAAAACCTGAAACAAATGATTTTCCTACACTCTACTAAGCTTCAGGAGTTCCCACTGAAAAATTCAAGGTCATACAACTACCAGTGCACAAGTTACAGTTGCCTCAATGTGCTATCTTGATATGAGATATAACAGTATTTCCAGGGACTTTCCAAACCCTGAAATAAAAGACTTCCCAAGAATTTTCACTAAAAATTACAAGGTAAGTTAAATGTACAAAGTAAGAATTCAGAATGAAAATGGAAATAGAAAACAAGAAAACACAGTGTTGTGAAACAAAATCATCCTTTCTATTTGGATTGAAGTGTACATACTCGGGATCGAACACTTGTTAACAGGAAGTATAGGGGGGTTCAACCTTAATCCAGAGTTGACGGCCTATACCACTGCACCATAGGTCCATTGATTCGTTTGCCATTGATATGGCATAAGTATGGGTTGAATAGTAGTACACTGCCATCCTGTCCGACTATTGTTCCATCAAATTCCTCCATCATGTCAAACTTCCTCCTTCTCTTCCATTGGATATTTTTCCAGAACTTGCAGCAATACAGAATATACGACACTCCAGATTAAAATCTCAGTCATCTCCGAGTCCGTTGTTGAACAAAAAAGTGTCATCCTAATTTAAATTAAATGGGACCGTTGCATTGCGCTCGAAGCGGCATATTCAAGTCACCTAAGCTCATGCTATATGTAGACTAGATTACCACTACATGCCATGAGATTACAACGCCCCAATCCATCGCTTCAATTTTTTGTCGCCTCTTTTCATTCACCCATCATGAATCGCACTTCTTCAAGCTCGGACTTGGAGTCGCTTGTTGGATTTATTTTATCTACTTACGGACTGTTCAAGCCGTTCGATTTGTCTGGTAATATAGCTACATATTGGTTTCATTAGTATTTCAATTCATTTCCTTATTCGGTACATTACGGACATATAGTTACTTCAATCGTACTCCTATATCTAGTATATAAGTTACCTACTTGGGACAGCTGCACCTCAGACATTGTACTCTAACTACAACTTACTGAGGTGAGCCCCATTATATCTTTCTTTTACTTTCTTTTACTTATCGTTACTTTAGTATATATTCCACAGGTGAATAATACAGACGTTGTACTCTAACTACAACTTACTGAGTATATATTCCACATCGCTATCCTCCAGCAGCGACTCTGAGCATCTCTTTTCCAGTGATGAGGAGAAACTAGTGAACGGCACAATCAAACCACTACAATTCCGTGGAGGAATCAAAAATTCTAAGATACAATCTAACGATGCAGCGACTGTGGTAACTCACTCTGCCCCTTACCAGAAACTTCCAAAAGATCCTGTGCAACCGAAACCCAGCACATGGACTACCAGCCCGAGTACCTCTTCTATTCAGGAACCGAATAACCCTATCACATATACTCCCAACTCCGAGGATCCTTTCCCCAATCTTGCATCTACTTCCAACTGTGGGATGCGGTGTTTTTTGACGAGTGCAGACTGTGACAAAATAAGAAAATCATCATATTTAGTGGGAGCTCTGCGCTTGCGACGACCAGCCGGCTGATCAGGTGAGTTGAGCGGAAAATTATCCTTTGATGTATTTTTTTAATGTATGTATTTTTAAAACAAGTTATGATATACCTGCTCAAGTTCTTGGTCTACTACTGATTCCGTCTCTGACCCATAACCCTCCATCGCTTGCCCCTCTGGATTGGCCCTATTGGCATCATGATCTTTGGTCTTGTGTACGGGCCGGAACAAACTTTCTTCATGTGCAATAAGAGCCGGACATTTTGGTCGGTGACATTGAAGGCTATGTTTTGTGGGGAAACTCTTCTTGCAGCGGTGGCACTTTACCATTTGAGAGATATGGCAGCGAGAAAAGTGTTGTCGTTGAGTTGGCACTAGTAAAAAATGCCGGAACCGCTGATCATGTGTTCAGGTTGATGCCAAACAACAGAAAATAACGCGTCAACATAAAAGTCAATACCCACACGAATCCTTTCTTCGTCTCATTTCCATCTCTTTTTAACGCGTCAAAATGGTCAATCAAGACCCGAAGCCACAGTCGCGTGCCAATGGGGTGAGCCGTCTTCCCCTGGCACCTGTCAACCGCGATTCCGCTGCACATGCAGGAACTGTTGACCAGGATGAAGACGAGGAGCTCACAACACGTCGGGCTAAATTCGAGCAGTTTGCTGCTGTTGTTCACAAAGAGACAACTCTTCTGCCACGACGGTGTGTATCATTCCTCATGGATATATTTTGACACGTTTATTTACTCTTGTACACTTACCAGCTACGACAAGGTCAAGAAATATCAAGCGATTGGGAAGTTTTGGCCTCGAGGGATCGGACTGTTTATCCAGGTCCAGTCGGCCATCATGGACGGACTGGAATGGGAAAAGAAAGAGGCACAAAGGGAAGCGGGTGAAGAAATGGATGTAGATTTTGAAGAGGATGAGACCGATGCTGAGTACGTGTTTATGTCCTCTTGTTTGATTGTTTTTTGAAATACTGCACTACTTCCTAGAGTCCTCTTGATGCGTAGTCGGAACCTAGCCGCATATCAAGCTGTTATTAAGCGCTATCCATTTTTCCGTCGTCGTTTACTAGAGTGTTTGGAATTCGACTCCAAGCGAACAATTGACAACTTGTCTAACCTGGTATGTTCTTAACATCTTCTCGTATTGATCTAACACCCTTCGAGCTGAATCAGGCATATAACGAAGCACGACGAGCTGACACGTCAACCTGCAAGTCTGGCCTCATTCATTGGCTTCCAATTGCGTTAAACATCAACATTCAGTACCTGCCATCGTTCAACTTTCAGACTCAATCTCTCGCAGCGAGTATGAACAAACAGGATCGTGGGGTGAACCACCCCTTGACACGAGTTTTTCTTATCCCGCATACACACATGTCCTTGGTGTATGGCCAAAGCGAGGGCAAAGCGAAGGCTAAATCGTATTTTTTTTCTTTTATTTTATTTTAAACACAAGTTTACTGATTATATGCGCCTCAGGATCCTTCATGACTTCTAGACAAACAAGATACCCATCGTAACGTGTTGTTTACCAGCATTTCTCTACTGCATGAAGTTGTATGACCCTGCCAAGAGCAAGTCTGGTCTCCTTCGTGGTCCACTTCTAGTCTGTGTACGTCATCCTGCTCTCTCTCTCTTTCACTTATGGAGGGCACTAACTATGTATAGGCTTTCCGTGCCTTGTTTACGGGTACGAGCTCGGCACTGGGTGAGAAGCTCTCTTCGAAACCTGGAAACGCAAAGCTACATGACATCACGAGGGTCACTCCTGAGCTCATCGCATATGTAGCTGCACAGGTACGTCACCACATTCTGTGTCATTATTTTTCTGATATTTATTTAGGTCCGATTTGCACTGTGCACTCAGGCGTCGTGGCGGGCAAAGGATAAGTCCTTCAACCTGATTAAATTTTATTATTACATCCTCGAGATCATAACGGTCAAATCAAAGGAGAATTGGCGTAAGAATCTGTTACGCTTTTGGAACAGGTATATCATACTTTCTGTTCTATCACCCGATCATCCGATTTGTCTTTTAAAGTCGCGTTTCAGTGAGATTTTTGGTACCGACTCCGACTCCTTGCTTGAGCCACCTGAAGACGGTACTGACATGGCCAAACTTTACGAAGAATTTGAAAACGACTCAGATGAGGAGCTCGAGGAAGAAAACACCAATCTCGATCCCGAATTGGACGCTACTGGTGTCCCCGCCGACTCTGATTAGACTGGTCTACACTTCCGATTTTTTGGACTCAAGTTACGTCTCCGCGCATTTTTTTTATTGATGGCACTTCTCTCGCTGTTTTGTCTCCTCTATGTTGCATGTATGCTTTGCTCGCTGCTGTGTTACGGACTGTATGATTGTCCTCTCCTTTTCTGTTACTGTTAATTACGTATCAATCCTGTACCACTTTAGTATGGAAATCAAGTGTATTCTCTTTCGCATGTTTTAAGGTGATCTTATGTATCCCTTTCGTTCTATCAAATTGTTCATTTTAGAAAATAATTTTTGAGATTCCGGTGTATTGCAAGATAAACGATGTCTGGTGATTTTATCTACTAGATTTGGGTGTATTGCACACATTTCAAGATAAGCGATGTTTTGTGATCTTTTGCTCATTTCGAAAAGAATCCTCTAGTTTATGAACTTATGTTTGATTTGCAAAATATCACCCGATTCAGAATATAAGTCTCATTTTGTGATATATTGTTCAATTCATGATATATGGCTTATTTTGTTATGTATTGCTCGTTTTGTGATGTTCTCTTTATTTTGCAGTACAACAGAAACCCACATAAAAAATTCTCCCTTACTGGCAGATATCCATGATAAAATGTGGCATTGTGAAAACATAGAAAATATTGAAAATTGACCATGGTCATGCCTTATATGGTCTTGTCGGTTTTGGTGGTGCCAGAGAATAGATTCTGATTAGCAGCACGAAAGGTTTTACGAGCGCAAGGAATGGGGGGTGAAAGAAAGATTCCAGCGTTTGGACTCATATGCATACTGCAACCTGAGTCGAGAATGAACGTGGAGGGAGAACGAATGGGAGCAGCCATTTGGCACTCGTCGATGCTAATGCCTTCACTAGGGATCAGCCACAAATCTGGGAGAGGAATGAATAAATCGTTAAGAGATGGTTCAGTGCCTACTTCTCGTGCGCTGCCGAAACATTCTTCTTCTTCTACTACCTCTTCTCTTTCTAACTCCTCTTCCCAAACTTTATAGCCATTCTTCTCGAGATATAGACATGCGACTATCGCAGTCTGACCGGCACAGCAAATCCAGAGTGCCCTCAAATGGTTCTCTTCCAACACCTTGTTCTCCTCAACAATCTTTCTTCCATCCGCCTCTAACCTCTCAAATTCCAACTCTCCGTCTTCATCCTCTTCTTCTAGTTCAACATCTCGTGCTTCGGGACTATAGTTGCGAGTCATATACTCGCATACTGCCTTCTCGGAGGATAAAGTCCCAACGACAATCTTGGTTCCAACGCCAAGTATATCACTAACATCCGCTAGTCCATTGAAGATATCTTCTTCATCCTTGCACCTGTAGATGCCAGCTTTTTATATTAATAAGGGAAGTTGCCCATAATTTGCATATATTATCGAGGTAAACTTGCCTACACAGCCTTATTTATGAAAAATGGGTGTAGTTCCCTCTACTAGACATGTGACCTACGAACGACAGGTTTTTATATAAAAGATGGAAAACTACCCTCTAGTAGACAGTGACTTTTGAGGCTAGTGGGCTGGTAGGCTTTGGGCGCATTTGGGTGCATTTGGAATTTGCCTTTTTAAGAAACAATGACATGATGATCAATGTGAGTAGATTTTTATTGCCTATTTTGGCAGCATTATTTGGTGCATATGGATGGCATTTATCCCACACTTCAGGTCAGTTGGTGTGGGCTCATCTTGGGATTGTTCCTTTTTGGGAAACAATGGCATAATAATCAAAAATAAATGAATCTTTGCAAAAATTGGCAGATTTCTGCTGCTTACTATATGAGGTAATGTGAGGGATCAGCTGATGGATATATGCAGCATTTTGACACACTCCATGTCAGTAGTTGTGTGTGCGATTTTGCCGGGAATTGCTTTTTTAGAGCCTTAATCATAAATGATCTATGGAAGCTGTTCTAAGCAGATTCCTGCTGATTATTGTGGCATGTATTCGAAGGGGTTTTTCTGTTCAATAATTGCAGCATTTTCCCACGCTTCTGGAAACCACTGGCAGATGCCTTATGAAATGGAGACCTTGAATATGGTTACCATATTGGAATAGAGACTGTGGCTGTAGATATAAACGCTATAAACATTTTTGGAGCCGGCGATGAAAATATAATAATGAGGTAAGGGTGTTTATAGGGGTAAATTGGGTCTGTGAATCCAAATTTTCAATCAGAATTTCAATATTCTTAGTGGTTCTTGAGATCTTCACTGTCCTGTGTACTAGCATAAATTATCCAGATGACAGACACATCTTAGGAACCAGCCTATGACATTCAGATACAGTTCTCATAGTTGTCAAATCATCCTGATTGCAATTCTTAGATGCTTTAGGAATTGTGGCACCTGGTATTTACAAGTACAGGTTTTTATTTGGTCAAATATGGTATATAGGCTATTGTCTAGCTATTGTTGGATTTAAACAAATTTGCATTTATAGACCTTGTCTTCTAACTCAATATATAGAGCTAGTTAAAATCGAATTGCCCAGAAGTGGGTAAAAATGTTCATTATTGTATAAGTATACAAAACTGGTTTATGTTAGTTTTCATTTAGCTAAAGTTTATGAGAAACATATATGGATGGATGTCTCATGTCTCTGAGACTATATGTAAATACAGACCACCATTTATTAACCATAGAGAGTGTGTATGCATAGTATGTATTTACTTTCACTTGTTATACTGTACTATTACGACCTGATGTTCAGCAGGTGTGACCTGTGACACCAAAACTTCGCCGTTCATCCAGTTCAGAACCTTCTTGAGTGGTGTGACAACACCTGAACTAAGGTCAAAAAGGTATATATTTGGACTCAAACCCCATTGAAACCATTTATAAATAAGAAATGTGCCGCAGGCACCAAAAAAATTAAGTTTTCACCCTTTTTGACTAAAATTTGCTTGAAAATTTGCATGTCACAACGGTTCAGAGGCTATTGTGACCTGTGACAGGTTTCAAAAAGTCGAAGTTCAACAGAGGGGTGTGACCTGTGACTGAACATCAGGTCGTAATGGTACAGTACTTTTAGTGAATACAAAAAATCCCAGAGAGAAAGTATAATAAGAATGATCTGTTATATGCAGTGAAAAGAAGAAATAAATAGTCCCCCAAAGTTATATCCAGTATCTGAAAAGAAGAGGTACAGTCATTTTGGAGTCCTTGCTCCGTTTGGAGTCCTTGCTCCGAATGCATATATCTACCTGTTCCTCTCATATTTTCATATACTTAGGTGTCTCAGAATGTGAGTAAATACACTCTCCATATTACTTGTGAGTTTGACGGACAAAGGATGAATCCATGGAATACAACATGTTAATTAGTACTTGAATTATGCACATTTTAGACGCGGAAACATCTAATGCATGTCTAGCTACTGTCTTCAGTTATTTTTTTGGGCCAAAATCAGTCTACATATTTAGATATAGGTCATATTTAGTACTTGGAATAATTTCTAGTACAAAATGGTGCCCAGGACTAATGGTAAACGAATGAAAAAAGCTGGTTGCCAAAAGCGTGACAGGCTCATGATGCTTGGCTTACCAGAGTCACGCACGGAGCAAGGACTCCAATTGTGTGACATTTAACATACCCTCGAGAATAGTCTACAATGCTAGCTACACTTTGAAAATATGTTTATTTCTTGAGTGCAAAATACTTTTAAGATGTCTATCTAAGTGCGTAGCTACCTAAAATGTTCTAAAATTAATGTTGTGGAAAGTTATTCAGAAAATACGATAGACCGGAGCAAGGACTCCAAAATGACTGTATCATATCACTGAACCAAGTCATAAGTTGGTTTCTATGTCTGCATATTTTATGCTTGTACACAGGTCAGTGAATTTCTCAAGAACCATCAAGAATATTGAAATTCTGTTTGGAAATTTGGATTCCCAGACCCAATTTACCCCTATAAACACCCTTACCTCATTTTTTATATTTTCATCGCCGGCTCCAAAAATGTTTTTTGCGTTTTTCTCTTCAGCCACAGTCTCTATTCCAATTTGGTAACCATATTCAAGGTCTCCATTTCATAAGGCATCTGCCAGTGGTTTCCAGAAGCGTGGGAAAATTCTTCCCTTATTTATCAGACAGCCCCTTCCAATGCCTGCCACAATAAACAGCAGGAATCTGCTTAAATCTGCTTATTTTTATTATTATGTGATTATTTCCTAAAAAAGCAATCCCAAATGCACCCGCAACTACTGACATGAAGCATGGGAAAATTCCGCATCTATCCATCATTTGATCCCTCTCATTACCTGATATAGTAAGCAGCAGAAATCTGCTTATTTTTGATTATTATGTCATTGTTTCCCAAAAAGGAAATCCCAAATGCGCCCACACCCACTGACCTGAAGTGTGGGAAAATGCCACCCTATGCACCAAATAACCCCCTCTTATTGTCTGCCAAAATAGGCAATAAAAAATCTGCTTTTTTTGATCATTATGTCATTGTTTCCTAAAAAGGAAATTCCAAATGCACCCAAATGCGCCCAAAGCCTGCCTGCCCACTGGCCTATGTAGGTCACATGTCTAGTAGAGGGTAGTTTTCCATCTTTTATATAAAAAGCTGTCTTTCGTAGGTCACATGCCTAGCAGAGGGAAATTCCCCATTTTTTTTAAATAAGGCTGTGTAGGGAAGTTTACCTTGATAATATATGCAAAATTATGGGCAACTGTCCTTTTTGTTTATATTTTTCTAGCAGCTAGAGCTGATCCTCAAACTCGGTACCTTCACTACTCTCGGACTCGTATTCAACCCATGCAGCGTATGCATGTTCGATTTCTCCATCGTCGAAGTCCAGTTCATCCGCGACATGCGATTCGAGAGGTATCGCATTCGATCCAGTTGCTACGTTTGAATTACCGCCGTCTGTGTTTGACGTATTCGAGTTTCCTCCATTAGGCTGGCTCCTATGCCAGGCAGCTAGGTGGTCCAAAGATCCACACTCGTAGCAACTTCTTCTATAACCACCAGCAAAGTTTCCTCTTCCTCTGGCTCTTCCTCGACCTCTATTATATCCTCGACTTCTCCAACTGGATCCCCTCCTGTTCGAATTAGGTTGAGTCGACCTCGTAGAATTGTTAGGAGGTTGGGAGAGTGAGCTATCCGAAAGGAATGCAACGTTATCCGAGTGAGATGTGGGAGAGGGAGAGGGCTTCTGGTCTTTCGACTTCGCGTTAAAGACGGCTTTAGTTTGACGTTTGTCTTGTCTAAAGTCGTATTGCCTTTGGATAGAATCGACGAGCTGCGAAGTAGGAATAATGATGCCTTGGATAGCACTAGACTCGATTAAAGTATTAATAAAGTTGCAATACGAATCTGGAATGACTTTGAGAAGGTGGGATCGCAACTCGCTATCCGATACCTGTCCTCCGGCGTCCTCTATTTCATCTACTAGAAGCATATCCTCATCCAAAAATTCCCTGACGTTCTCCTTGTCCCCGCACAACCTGTTTTCCCAACTAGTCTTCATGTTCGAAATCGCCACCTCTGTCTTAACTTGTAACTCCTGGACCAAGTTGATCCAAATATCGTATACTCGATTCGTGTTTCGAGTAACCTTGCGCAACATCGCGTCGCTAAGACAGTTGGTAAGTTGAATTCGAGCTAGATTCTCAAGTCTAGTCCAAGTGTTATAGACCTGGAGTTGACTGAGGTACGTAGTAGCTTCAGGGTCGTCGGGATGGATAGGGGGAACAAAGTTACGAAGGTAAAGATGGGCTACTCCAGCTGCCGAGTTGGCATTCTGGAATCGTTCTTTGAATATAGCCCAGTTCTTCCCCTTGTCGTCGACTACTGGAACCTTGGTGTAGAAGTAGTCGATACGGGTTGGCTTCGTGGAGGATGTAGGTTCGGCAGATTCGATGAATGCGCCACCAGCCACCGGAGTAGATCTAGTGGTAGTGGTCTCACGGATCCTAGCAGAAATAATGTTAGGAGTAGTGGAGTCAGTGCTAGTGGGCATAGGGGTAAAAGGGGTAGAACTCTCATTGCTGGGTTCGTCCTCGAACGAGACGTTGCCTCGAGCTCTAGAAGCGGACGAAGCAGGAGGGTCAGGAGGAGGATTGGGAGGATTAGCGGGAGCTGCTCTGGGAGGCATGGCGATTCACAGGGAGACGATTTATGGGTCGAGCTTGCAGTATACGTAGTAGTAGCTTAGGGGGCGGGGCCCATAACCTGTGAAATAATAACTCAGTAAGTTGTAGGAGTACAACGTCTGTATATATTCACCTGTGGAATAATAACTAAAGTATCGATAAGTAAGAGAAAGTAAGAGAAAGATATAATGGGGCTCACCTCAGTAAGTTGTAGGAGTACAACGTCTAAGGTGTAGCTATCCCAAGTAGGTAACTTATATACTAGATATAGGAGTACGATCGAAGTATCTATATGTCCGTAAGGTATCGAATGAGGAAATGAATTGAAATACTAATGAAACCAATATGTAGCTACTACACAAATCGAACGGCTTGAACAGTCCGTAAGTAAATAAAATAAACCCAACACCTATCTCCCTCGTGACTGAACTGGTGTATGACTGATGGAAAGGAGTGGGCCATCGCTTCGCGTGGCAAATACGAGGCCGTAACTGCCGGCCCGAGTGATTTGATCTATGTCACATTATCACATACTAAATGGAGATTGTACATGGCTACTGCACAGCCACCAGTGCGAGTCGACTTTAGTAAGGACGAGTCCTCCTTTCAGTCGGCCTCGTAACTGTGTACATGTGTACGCCACCTCTACAGCTTGTGTTCCTACCATCAGGTATGAACTCGTCTCCCTCACTCTTCCCTTCCGGGTCCCTCAATACATCTTTGAGAACGGCTAGCTACAGTGTTCCACCGTCACTTTACACACCCACACCACTTTACACACTTGAATATAACTTGCTCATAACTTGAGATATCATCTAATCATTATAAGATATAATAGAACCTGTAGTTTTTTTTCAGATTTTTGGAACATGCTGAGCTCAACTTACATTGAAGTTAATGTTGAATTTTGTGATTTTTGGAAGCTCAGCAACTTTTAAATAAGACACTGTACCACATCTAGCTTAGACCTTGGCTTGCATATCTCAATGGTGTGCTTATTCCATACATCCAGTACCAAGAATCTAGTGATTTGACCCACAAATGGTGGATGGAGGAGTCAAAGAAAATTCGGAGAGGAAAGGGTGACAGGGTTGGCAGATGCGTTGCTGTGCTGTGTAAACACCCTTGTCACATGCGGGTCACACTGTGTAAAGTGCTGGTATTCTGTGATTTTGGACTCATCGAAAGAAATGATACAATAGGAGTACTTCGATTTATTTTCTGTATCTAAAAATTAGTGGTAATACATTTAAGACAATGAAAAGTGTGCTGAGCAACTCGGAATCAAAAAATTCCACCAATGGGAGGTTTTACTCACAGATCTTGAACTTGTGTGTAAAGTGATGGTTGAACACTGTAGTTGGTTTTGTCTGGTTCAGTTTCCAAGTATACATTGTATTCACCATTCACCTCCCAAGTACAGCAACCTTCAAAAATTTCTCACTAATATCCCCAACTTCACTGTTCTCTCACCTGAGGTTGACTGGCCGTGCACATGTGTAGGCCATCCCTACAACTTAAGTATGTACTCGTTCCCCCTCCCATCCCTCTTTACAACTTTCTGAGAACAGATGCTTAATTGAATTTCCCTTGGTCCAGTTTCCAAGTTTACTATTCATCTTCCAACCACCGAGACCTTGTCATCAATATCCCCAGCTTTGCTGTTTTTTTGCCATAAGTTGACTGGTAGCGCACACGTGGAGGCCACACCTACAGCTTACATTCTTACCATCAGGTATGTACTTGTCATTGCCTTACCCTACTCCTCCCTCTTTACAACTCTAGGAACGGCTGGTTGATTGAAATTTTTTAGAGCCAGTTTCCGAGCACACATCCTATTTACTATCTGCCTTCTAAACGCCGAGACTTTACACCAATATCCCCAACTTTGCTATTCTCTCGCCATTAGTTGACTGATTACGCACACAATGCCACACGTGTAGACCATCCAACAGCTTGCATTTCTACCATTAGGTATGTTGCTCATCCCCCACCTCCTTTACAATTCTGAGAACAGCTAGTTGATTGAATTTTATTTGATCTAGTTTCCGAGTATACATCCCATCTCATAGTACCATGCGTCTTCTCAACACCAAGACCTTTGTGGTCCAAGAGTTTCTCACCACTATCCCTACTTTTACTATTCTCTCGCACACATGGGGCAAAGACAAGGTCACATTCCAAGACATCCAGAACCACGGGAAAGCCGAGAAAAAACCAGGCTGGTCCAAGGTCTACAATGCTTGCAATCGTGCCCGACGATACAAGTATGATTGGATCTGGATCGACACCTGCTGCATCGACAAGTCCAGTAGCTCTGAACTTTCCGAAGTGCTCAACTCGATGTACCAGTACTATGGGGATGGCAGGGTCTGTATTGCGTATTTGGGTGACGTTTCGTGGGAGCAGAATATTGAGGAATTGAAGCAGAGTCAATGGTTCAAGAGGGGGCAGACACTACAGGAGTTGATAGCACCTCGCTACATGGTCTCTTTGGACGAGAAGTGGAACATGATTGGTACTCGATTCAGCATGCTGGAGGTGATCTCTGAAGTTACTTCCATTCCGGTTGATGTTTTTGAGGAGAGAAAAATTGATGGCTACAGTATTGCACAAAAAATGTCGTGGGCTGCATCTAGGGAAACAATCAGACCTGAGGATATGGCATATTGCCTCATGGGATTTTCGGAGTGAATATGTCACCAATCTACGGGGAGGGGGGACCAAAAGCATGAAAGATATAGCAGCTACGAGGCCGTAAACCGTAAGTCAGAGTGGTGACAGGCGCCGGGTATTGAGTTGCCGTGCCGGACCGGATGCCTAAAGGGGTAGTGTCTAGTATGGCACAGCCACATTCAGCGAAGTTGAACGATTCCTCCTTACAGTCAGCCTCGTAATGACAGCCTGTGTGAATCAGCATTGACCATAACTCGGACACAAATGTTCATCAAGATTTTCCAGGTGGGGTCTAAATAAATTTGGATTGTTTTGTACTAAATAAAAGCACTCAAGGCTCCACATTGCAGATGCGATCTATTTATGAAAAGCACGGCTATAAGACTTACTTCGGTAGCACACGCGATTTCTCCTAACTTGATAATCTATGAGTGATCAGTATCATTAGACCATATCTGCAACGCGGATTTTTCTAAGCTCCTGAATGTCAAAGAATAATGGAGCTACAAATAAACGGAAGTGGACTGATGAAAAATTACTATGGCATTTACCCAGCCCCACTTAAAGATTTTCGGGTGGGGCCTGGATAAATCTATATTGTTTCTCAATAAGGAAGTTCCCCATAACTGATATTCGATGAGTATGACCTTTTTGGGGATCCTCAAGACGTCTACCCAACGGAAGTAGCGACCTTTTTTATTAGAACTTATAGAAAAAACATCTCCTGATCGATGTTACATAAATTTAAGATTCATTTCTGCAGTCTATACGAATCTCATGTATTTTACGTGGTATTGTGTGGGCGAACCACCAGTTAACTCCAGATACTAAACCATTTTCAATTGTCACTAGTCCTCCAGAGATATCATGTCAGCCTCCGGACAAGACCTCGATTTTGTTAGGCTTAACAAGTAGGTCAGTATCGGTTCAGATGAACGAAAGATAAAGCTTAAAAGAACTGCACCATCTTTTAAGAGATGAATAAGGTCTCTCAACAACACTTCCACTATGCCTACAGTCTCGGGATTTTACTGGTACGACATACTTGGGGTTCACAGGGTCACTCTCTAGCTCCGGCAAGTCGGGAGCGAAAAGTGTAAACTCCCCAAAGCGAGTTTCGCAAGTCAAAATCTTGCCTTCCCCAGCCAAAAACCCGTTCCCGAGTGACTTCGCTTCCGTAGAGAATATCGCATCGAAGACCATTTCAAAGGGAGCATCCGTAATCTTTCGTACCTCTGAAACAACTTGTTTATCAGAGAGGCGTTGATCGAGGATGTGGGTGGCACCCAATGAGCGCAGGTAGTCAATCAATTATACATGAAAAAAGAGTCTTAAAGTGGACTATTGATCATTCCTCAAGGGAAGAACTTTGAGGTCCCACATCTCTTTTTCTCTTCCCCCACCAGCAGGACTTCTCGGAAGCATTATGGAGCCGTCGATCTCTGAATCCATCCAAAACATTGTAAGCATTGGCTTCAACTTCACTCGATCGGATTACAAGACAGTGGTCCTGCTCTCGGTGAGAGGAATCTTCTCCTTAACCTTCAGGCTGGCGGTGGCTGACCGATAACATATGTAGAGCGTGTATGGGATAATGGCAGGAGCGCGTTCGTCTATGACTTCGGACGTTCTCTGCTTTGTCTGGATCTGGCTCTACCTTCTTCAATTCTGCACTGCGAATCAAGTCTTCAGCGGCGATGAAGATGCAATGAACAAGCCCTACAGGCCTATACCCGCCGGCCTTATTTCAGTCAGAAACACATGGATCTTACGCTGGACGCTAGTCCCCATATGTTTCGCCCTCTCGTGGTGTTTAGATGTAACACTTGCTGGCTTGAGCCTCACAGTGTCTTTCATTCTCTACAACGAATTGGGACTCCATGCCTATTTCTATTCCAAAAACATTTTGAACGCGATCGGTATCGTCTCTTGGAATGTTGGAGCTGCCCAGATTTTGCACAAAAGTGTGTTTTCTACATCGATTCCCAACCTCACAAACCATTAATCGAAATATATGATTGATTGATTCTTTTCGAGAACAGACAACCTCAACCCTCACATGCGCATCGCGACATTTCTCAACATCATGTTGATTTTCACCACGATCCACGTTCAGGATTTTCGAGATGAAGCAGGCGACAGGAAGCTAGGACGTATCACGTTCCCCGTTGTCTTCCCTGTCTGGAGTCGACGAATCACCTCGGCTCTCTTGCTTGCATGGACTGTGGAATTGACAACCATGTGGCGCTTGAACTACCTCCTCGCGATCTCCTTCGTCGTTCTCGGGTCATATACAGCCGGTCGTATCTTGACTGATAAATCGGAAGCAGCGAGTAAAGTTTCACTTAGACTATACATGGCAAGTCGAAACAACGGTGATATCATAGCTTAGATTTCTGTGTACTCATTACTTTCTTTTTATAGCTCTGGCTCTCCATCGCGCAAATTCTTCCGTTCACCCCTCAATGAAGTCTTTCAAGTAGCTGAGGTAATTGTACGGGTTGGACTCAATTCATCTTAAGGCATTCAATCATCGGGTACCAAATATTCTAGAACCAGTGTCAGGTGGTAGCAAAGTGGTACAGTGTTTTGTAAAGAGTAGTGAGGGACAATTTCTTTCTTTTTTTTGTAGATGTGACTACAGTGGCAATACTATGTAGCTGACTTGTAGTATTCCGTTGTTGACAAATGACGTTGCCGAATAAAGAATACCGTGTAGTGAGTCACTACATAACCTCCATTACTTTTTCACGGTATTCCAATATTACTCCTTATGTTAAATCCTAAGTCTTAAACTTCTGGAATATCTTGTGCTACTGTGAACACAGAGTGATTCTCAGTGATTGTACTAAATACGGATAACACATCTTCTGCCAGTCCGGGTCGGTAGGCAAATCACTATAAAAGGCCATACTTAGCGACCCCGAATCGTTCCGTCCCAAACAATATCGGGATTGCGTATAGATGCAATATCCGAGAGCTATCGGTTTGCTATTCAACTCTCTGTATTTTTTTTAGCTTTGGGGCAAAAGTGTCGAGAGATTGATAAACCGATAGCAAAGGAAAGTGGGACAAAGAGATGAGTAAGATTTTTTGGACATCACTAGTCACTATACTTATGTACGTGGCAGCTAACTCTTGTTGTACTAGGTGCAATGCATAGTCGATATGATGCTGTTTCAGGCAAGCCGAATGAGCTGGCCCATTTAAGGATTTAAAGACGACATATGGCAAGAATCTTGGAAACAATCGAGCCATTTCAACTTGAGCTCTCGCCCCATCAAAACTAGTGGCCAATCTGAAAAGACTTCAGTTCATCTCGCTATTCAAACACAAGTACTCCAGCCGCCTGGCCATGAAACTGTTGAAAGCTAGTTCTAGCTATATGTAAGGGTCCAGAAAATCGTTGAAATCTGGGATTATGAATATGAATTTAAGTACTATGTAGAATAGAGTACAACTTCAATAATTGATATGTATAACAAACATTCAATAGAGTTGAAAGCGGCAAGGAAGGACTGGAGTCAACAGGAAGGTGTCAAGCAATTTACATCCTAGTTATATGTAGAGAAGGATTTTGGCCAGAATGACCCAATTGCAAATATAGATAAAAATTTTAGATGAAGCGCGAGCAATGAAGAGCTCAAAATAGGGAATGGATGCCGTTAGATCTTGAATTCTCCAGGCCACAGAAATTGAAAGACACTTTCAGGGTCTACACTTTAACAAATGTCCTTGAGTCTTTGGAGGATGGCTTGGGGGATCGATTCGTATGGTCTCATGTCAGAGGAGGCGTAGTTGAGGTAGATCCACTTGTTCGAGAGACCTCTCACTTGACTTTCGGTGTTACCCAACTCGGTGAGCTCCCCAAGCTTAAATTGAACGTCGTTTTTGTCCAAACTATCACGTTGGGGTTGGTAACTAAAGAAAGATTAAAATTACACAGGGACACAAGATGGCAGCTAAGACGAGTTCTACGTAAACTCCGACCTCGTAATTTTTCTTGCCCAAGACTGAGACCCACTCGGGCTTTTCAGGATCCGGATTGGCTTGAATTTCTCAGGTAGCATTTGATATTCATACATATTCATACAAGAAAATGACTATCTGAGAATGAAGTAGTATAACACTTCAAACTTGTTTCTCGCAGTTAAGCTCATTTTGGTTGGAACAATTCAAGTAAATGTGTGGCTTAGCAGGTGGCGTTGAACACACATACAAAAAATCCGGCAAACAGAACACGACATCTCCGTTCTGTCTTGAATTCAGCGACTCATTCGACATCGATGCGGAGCTACCGTACCCGAGATAAGTCGCGATACATTCACGTCCTTTCTTCTTCAAGCACATCCAGACACGACGTTCCGTAATTTCTTATCTGTAATGCCTAGAACCCCCGAACATCTCGCATCAAGTACTCAAACTGAGACCCGTATATGTCTTATTAGATAGACATCTATGTACTTGAATGAAAACTTTGTGATTCAGTGTGGTATTAAGCCAATGGCGCAATAGGTCACTGGAATTCCATCATCTGTACGGCAGCTTGCGATTCCGATTTTTTTTGCCTGCCAGGGTACGTGTCGTTATGTAGAGATTCAACCTATTTGTTTACGATTAACTAACAACTTATTGGAATTTACGTAGAAAGAATAAATTGTGACTTGGAGGCTGTTTTCATTCACACTGTCCGATGTAGAGTGTCAAGATAAACCGATGTCTTGCTTTGCTAGAGGCCAGCCACTACTGTAGTATTTAGACCATAGGTTCGCGTAGCGTATAACGCACCCCTGAACTTCGGTCATTTTTACATGCATCACATATGCATCTGAACACCTACCCTGATAATTCCGTCACCCAGCCCAAGCTCGGATCAGCGCAATAAACTAATTTTTGCAGGTGGCCTTTGGCCACTCAGCATCCCGTAATGCATCGCCAGGCCCCTCTACCAGAAGTATCGCGTGCGACCAAAGTGACTGATACACTACTTACACTTATGTAATATTTTGTTTCTGTGAATTACTAACCAAGTCGGTTCCATCCGTTCTTTCAAACTCCGGTGGGAGTTCTCAAGAACGGCTGGTACAACATGTTGTCACTTTCCGATGTCACGGCTGTGACGCGGGACTTAGCCATAGAACGTTGACCTCCTACTAAATCGCTTTTGACATGTTATAATATTCGGATAGTACTCGTCGAGAGCTCCCGAATGATATATATATGTAAAATATGATTTTTTGACCAAGATTTGACTTTGTACTCAATAGCGATCTTGTTCTGTCATTTCTACGTGGATTATAGTGTACCTACACACTATACTGTCGCTACTCCCTTTCCTTCGACACCACATCCTCCTCAACCTTCCCACACTTCCCCCTAGTAGGCTGCTTCCTATAGTCAGGGTAATGACCGCACTACACCAAACCCGTTCATTGCAGGCTCTTATCCTGACGATCGAGTATGAGCGGAGCAAGCGGAACGTTGCAACACTGACGCCACCTGACCTAATCTAATTGAGTTTCTGAATTACAGCTAGTTTCAAAACGTTAGACCAGTTTTGTTTTTTTCCCACTCACGATTTTTGTTTACTTGTGGAGCTGAGCCAAACAGCACGTGACTCCTGGTTGGCATATGGAAACTTATTCATCGCTCCGTTAAAGAGTGTATTTACACTGCTAGTACAAATCGTAAATCCATTCATATTGCTCGCATGTTCTCAGTCAGCCATAGGACTGTGAACTGCGTCAAAAGGCTGGTCTTGCAAACAGGTTCTGTTGTCCGTAGTCCTGCATATATAACGTTGCTGATCACGTTTTATTTGGCTCAACGCCACAAGTAAACAAAAATTGTGGGTGGGGAAAAAAAAAACTGGTCTAACGTTTTGAAACCAGCTGTAATCGGATCACGGTGCGTCATCATTTTTAGCCGCCACACCATGAGCCTCATTGCAACCTTTCCCAAACCGGTTTTTTATCCTCATCTTTAGCTCATCCCAAGCCGGTAAACATTCTAATCGGTTCGTGTTAGAACTTCGATTTCTAAACGTACCCGATGCAGCAAATTACTGCAAGGCATCGGTTCTTTAGACAACGTGAGACCTAACAGTAGCATCGGGAATAGTAATCTACGCCTACTAACCCATTGTAATGTAGACTCTCGATAGCTATATATCCCCTCGATGTAATTTCGTGAACTTAAACTTCTTCCGAAGTGTCTGGTACCCCAACCTAGTCCTTCAGACAAAATCTCACCAGGCCTTCCCTTTCTTCCCACGAGACAAGAGACATGAATCATTCCCTTCCGACCCTCTTGGAGGGCGATGGCTTAAGGACCTTTGGTCTTCCCATTTTATTGGTACTCGTCGTCACCATCTATCTTCGTCAATCTTCGTTGAGTAGAAAAGAATTGAAGCCATTGCCCGGACCAAAGGGTTTGCCTCTCCTTGGAAATCTCTTGCAAGTCCCGAGAACTCGTGCTTGGCTCAAGTTTACAGAGTGGAGGGAACAATATGGTGTGTACCTTTGTGTTTAAAGGTGGCATTGTTGGTCTAATGTACAATTTTTCTGTGATCCAGGTGATCTTATCGGTTTGAATGTTGCTGGCCAGGACTTGATCGTCATCGGCAACTCCAAAATTGCTGCGGACCTCCTGGACCGTCGTTCTGCTATCTACTCCGACCGACCCAAGAACATTGTCGCTCGTTTATTGACCGGAGACATGGTTTTTGCTTTTAGTCAACACAACGACTTGTGGAGGACAATGCGAAGGGGTTCGCAAGAGTAAGCATTCTGGCTTTTCAATTCAGGTTTTAGCTGTATGCTTACCGAATCTTCTCTGACAGAGCTTTAGGCCCTCAAATTACCAAAAAGTACTGTAGAATGCAAGAGGTTGAAGGACTCCTCCTTTTGGGCGATGTGGTCAAGGACCCTGAGAATTGGGCTGCTCACTTGAGAAGAGCAGCTGCATCCTTGGTCATTGGTGTCATCTACGGTGTCCCCCCCATCCGTAATTATCTCGAGCCTGACATTGTTCGAGTCAACCTGTTCGTCGAGCGTGCTTTGTACGCTGCTGCGCCTGGCTCTTTTCTCGTTGAATATTTCACATGGATGCAATACTTGCCCAGATGGATGAGCCCTTGGCGTCGCTATGCTGAAGACAGTTTCAACCGCGACTCGTCGATGTTCGAAGACTTGTTTGCGGGTGTCAAAAAGCGTCTCGTACGTGTTTTTGCTGTTATTCGCGTATTATACATGTTCTGAACCTAGCTCGAACTGTCTGATTTAGGATGCTGGAGATGAAACACCTAGTGTTGCCGCGGACGTCATCAGAGATAACAAGAGCTTGGGCATGTCTGATAGACAAGCTGCATGGTTCTCTGCTACTCTCTAGTACGTTGGTTTCTTCTCATTTATGGAAGATACTAATTGATACCATTTTAGTGCCGCTGGTGCTGAAACGGTTCGGACTCTGTCCAAGCTTGTAACTATTGGATGATTCTGACTCGCCGCTCTTTACAGACTTCAGGACAAGTCGCCTGGGTCATCGTGGCCATGATTCTGTACCCTGAAACTATGAAAAAGGCTCAAGCGGAAATTGACCGAGTTGTTGGGCGTGGTCGTTTGCCAAACTTCTCGGACTATGAACATTTGCCTTACATCCGCGCTATGGTGAAAGAAATTCTCCGATGGAGAGGTGTTAGTCCGCTCGGTAAGTAATCCTATAAAAAGTGAAACCTGTTCAGTTTCCCTAACGAGATTCATATCTATCAGCCGTTCCTCACCGTCTCTGCCAAGACGATGTCTACGACGGGTACTTCATCAAAAAGGATACTATCTGTGTCGTCAACGTTTGGTGAGTCGTTTTTCTTCGAGCAAGAATGTGCTTTTGAATTTGTTAAAACTTTTTCTCAGGGCTTTGAACCACGACCGCGACATTTACGGTGTCGATGCCGAAGATTTCAACCCAGACCGTCATCTCGACAGCAACGGGAAACTCAAAGCCTCTGTGCCTAATACTCACGATGAGAACCACCATACTTTCGGTTTTGGAAGGAGGTAAGTTCTATCTTATTTTTTTCTCAAGGGCTCTTTATTGACAGACGTAACTCCAGGATCTGTGTCGGCCGTCATCTCAGCAAGAACAGTATCTTCATGCAAATCGCCTCCCTCCTCTGGGCCTTCGACATCAAGTCTGGTAAAGACGCTAACGGAATAATTGTTCTCCCTGATGCTATGAATGGTATCAATGACGGTCTCGTGGTGTGAGTTTTGCGTTTCACTATTCTACTTTCAAATTTTCTTGTCCTGATTCGGCACTCTAGTCGTCCGCCCGAGTTCCCTTGTGTGATGACTCCCCGTTTCCCCGAGGTCCCGTCACTCATTGCAGAGGCAAAGGAGCTTCATGGTTACACCGACTAAATTTTTCTTTTTTCTTTACGACTCAATCTTGTTTGGAGAGGTTTCTGGTTAGGAAAGCGCGCTTAGTAAGAGTAATATAAGAAGAAACGTTGACATGAATATTGATCCTAGAGTCAGAAAAATAGCCCAAGAGGTGCTCTTCACTCGAAGACAAGTGAATAATTGTTGATCAAACAGTTCCAGATATAAGGTCTGGTCAGTGGTCTTGATTAAGCTTGAATGATGATTTTGGACGTCTATTCTCCAGTCTGGAGTCAACATAACCTGCGATTTGATCGGTTCAAGTGCAATGTACAGGCAAGTTACCTGTGGAGTCTCTTGGTAATCTTCAGTCTGTTATAAGCTCGAGCAAAGGCGGAGATCGGCAGCAGTCAGTAACAGCTGTACCGGCGCGCAGAAGCCGAAACCTGCCCTAAATCTGTCCCACGTCAAAGACACGACGGGTGACGTCAATCAACATTGTTCCCTCATTCTGTGCTCTCGTTGCTCTGCCGTTGTCGAGGTTGAAAAGAACACCGGTTCACCAGGTCAAGAATCAACGACCCTGGAGATATATTATATATATGCAAGTCAAGTATTTTTCACGCTAAGATTCATACCTCTGATCACTTCGATTACACGACTCTGGGACGAGCATACACACGTAGGCGACGTTGGAATGTCTGCAAAAACGTATTTGGGTCAGGATATTGGGATGATACACGATGGGTATATACACTTGGAATCTCAATGTATGTGCTCCTGTGTATGATTTTATTGCATGAATAAAACGAGACAATCTTCTATACAGACGTCACAATCAAATCATTCAAATACGCATGCATATATCCACTCACAACTCCCTTCACTCATGTTTCTCCATTACTCGTATCATCCTCCCATCTTGTCACCTCGATGAGTCCCTTCACTCCTTGCTCTTTTCGAAACAAACTTCTGATTCATACAACCGCATGTCTCGCACCCGCAGAAACCGTAAACGAAACCTCATCCTCGCTCCCAATCACTAACATATCTTTTTCATTCTACTCATACACGCTTACTTCGATCGTTCAAGCCTCTCCCTTCCTCCTCTCTCCTCTATCCATACACCCAACGTCTCCTCCATTGCCTTGCCCAACATTTGCTTCCTCATCCTTCCGGAATAACCAGCTCCAAGCCATGTTCGGCAAACCTAAACTACCAAACCACTCCATTCAGTCTCCCGCCTCGTCACTTCTAATCCATGACTTTCACAGAGCCCCCGTTTATAGAAGAGTATCAGCCTTCCAGGGTACCTCTAATCAAAATGTATCGCGATCACACAGGCCTTGAATCATCCGCTTCTCGTACTTTGGTCATAGATAGCCGGAAGGGCGTAGTAAGGAGCTTTACCATCGGCTTTGGTCGTTGAAGTGTGAGCCAATGCCGAGATGTTTGAGGTCCTTGTCAATGTCCGGGTATGGCTTTTTGTATAGGATGGCTTTGGATTTGAGAAAGTATCCGAGGTGAGTGGATGTTAGGGCATTTAACGGTTAGTTTTATGGTAGAGTTTCGACGTGGACTAGTACACGAAATCGAAGACTGTTCATGTCAACACATACTAAACTCTTTAAGTGCATAGGTAGAGACCAATGATCATCAAAGGAATATCAGAGCAGTTTTGAGACGTATTTCACCGTGGACTTGGGAAGTCGAGAAAAAGAGGGAGGTAGAGAGGGACAGGTAAAGCTTATATTCTTCTCAGGGGTCTCATGATGTTAAGCTGGCATTGAAGATTCCTGATTTTTATGCCAGTGGTGAATCCCACCGGCTCTGTTTTAGATGTTCCAGTTTCCGATTGTCTCGAGAGTATAGTCCTGCGGTGTTAGTGTCCGTCTGTACTTTATGCTCGACTAATAAATCATTGTACAAATTAGTAGCCACCACGCAAGAATCAAAGAAAATTATGTGTTTCTAGACTATTGATATTGATCCTTTGTCTTTCTTTTCTCCAATGCTTTTGTATAAAATTCTTCATCGGTCAAGCCCGATCGTAAGGTACATCTCGTCCTCATGGGCGCAAAGTCACAGTTTGGGGCGATTTGTATCTTTCCGTTCCCCGTTTAGAGAGATCTATATGAACAAGAATGCATAAGTTAGTATACGAAATAGGTTAGTAACAAAACACCGAGCAAGGGAAAAATTGACCGAGTAATGGTCCAATTTGAGAGGATTGGATAAAGCTAGTAAGAATTTTCTGATCCAGCCAATGGTATATCACCGGCTAGTTTTAGATGTTCAATTTTTCGACTAGCCGGTTATGGTCCTGGTACAGAGTAGTGCCTGTCTGTACACTGCTTCATGCTGAAACAGTAATCCATTTCACAAATCAATAACCATCGTTCGAGAGTCCAGTAATTCCCAGTATTCAACAAGAGCCATCACCTTCGAGTAAACGGGACCCATTGCACCAAATTGTCCTTGGATGTATTTGATAGCATTATTGGTGTTGAATCCGTCGACAACCCAAAATTTGGCTGCTTTGTCGTGTTGTACATACTCCGATGGGCTCTAAAGATCATAACAGTGAGCGGGAAAGGACAGAAACGGAATACACAAACATAGTTGAATGTCGGGGATGCAGTACACGGGTTAAAATAAAATGATTTCAACACGAGAACACTCACTGACATCTTGTTTCGTATGCCACCATGTATAACTATAATTAGCGGTTTCCCTTTTATAAGAATGAAATAGGACGAATCATGGGTAACGCAATAAGTATGGGCTATGTGACCAGTATTCGAGCGTGTATCAAAGAAAGTGCTTGAATAAAAACATAAGATGAAATTCAACGCACAACAATTTTGAGGGTTCTTACTTTCCTAAAGGCCACAAGCACGGGTCAAAAGCTCGTCAGGAATAGCTTATTCTCCCAAACTCCAGCACCGTCCTCAAGCCTTTTATGCCTGAATCCCGACTCGGCCTAGCAATAACGCGTTGTATTAAATCGAAGATCGAGGATGACGATGGTATAACTTTTTGGATGACACTTTGACGTTTTAACGCTAATGGTGATAAGAAAAGTTGAGTCATCCGGTATCAGTGGAAGCGATATTCCGGTATTCAGATAGTGAGGGTTCGTCGAGTAGCATATATCTGCGTTAATGGCTGAGTGTATGCGCAGCTGAGAATATAGGAATTAATAGGAAAGAATGAAGGAAGGGTATACCAGAGAGAATCGTACTCGTTGATCCGTGAAAGTTACATCGGCCTAAAACCAGAAAACGATTGAAAAATAACGAAGGAGTCAGCGATCTCGACGATAAAATGCGAGTGGAAAGATTGAAGAAAAATTCATAATGAGTGCATGTTCTCTTCGTCGTGTCTCTCTTATAACCTTGAGCAACGGGAGAAGCTTGAAGATTAGCAGTGGTCAGGTTACAGAAGCACGAAACCTGCAACTAAATCACTTCAATCATAAGCCTGTTGTGATTCGTCGCTCACTCGGTAGACTGAGAAGGTGACATAGTACCTCCGTAGCAGCTGCAGGCGTACTGGTAGTCACCATTCCGAATTCTCACGCAATGACCAGAGATGATGGTTTGGAGGAGTGACGTCACTCACCGCTCTCGTTCCATCCTGCTTTACTGTTCACGCACTTCCTCCTCACACGGACAACCCTTCCTTAATACCGTCAAATGGAAACAGACAAGTCCAAGTCAACTTTGCCAGTTTTACCACGTATATCGATTCCAGAGCTATCAATTCGTGGAAGGAACTGGAGGCTTCAGGCGCAGGCGGTGAAAGTTTCAAGTTTACGGATGATATGAACGCGGGTGACTCTATTGGTTTCGGTAAGTCTACTGCCCCAACCAATTTCCAGTCATAAGTCTTGTCCTCATTCTTCGGAATTGTCTCATGCTCAAATTGGACCTGCATAGGTTTCAACCAAGAATCAGCTGGTTGAGGTACACGTTCCTCTTCCGCTACCGAATATCTCCACCCTGCCTTGAACAGCCGGTCCAACTCGAATGTCCTTATTCACGCTTAAGTTATGGAGCTGAAGAGAACCTCTCTCTTGACTTCCACAGCTGTCTTAGTTGCTCAGAGCGCCGATGGTGGGTAAAGGCACACTCCCCTGAGAGTATCACTGATAAGAACCAATTCTATTGTGTACCAGGTCCTCTTACGACTTTGACTGCAACGTCAGAGGTCATTTTATGATCAGGATTATTCGGCATACGACGGATTCTCTTGCTTTACGCAATTGGACCTAAGGATGAGTTGGCGTGAGTCGGTGTCGATCGACCTTTCATTTGAGTCATGTTGGTGAGTACCGAAGAAATTTCGGTGTTCCTGGCCTGAGGCAGCCCTTCCTTTCCGACTTTTTTCGACTTTTCTTTCGCAGTCCCACGATTTACTTGTTCTTTTTTCACAATATCTTTACTTATCTGATTCTCAACCTCTTTACAGGCAAGCATCTCATCGACCACCCTCTCATTCCCACTTACTACAGCATCAACTCTAACACGACTTTTGGTGACACTATTTGTGAATTGGAACTCTTTACTTCGACTCTCGAACTCTGAGAGAACGAAAGAACGGGATTGTTCTCTACAAGTTCGACTAGCGTTATTGAATTCATGAGAATTTCTCAAGGTGAAGGTGCCAATGTTTCTAGGTCTGCTCACATTGAGCTTCTGTTCACGGTGAGTTTCTTTATGTGTCTTGATCCGACTGAATCGCTGACATTGAACACTGTGGCTTTCTAATTAGAACGGATTTGCCGCCCTTGGAGACACCAAACAGCCCGATGAAGGTCACTTCTTGACTAAAATTGCTGTCGTCTCCCACAAGTCTGGTGGGCTCTCTACTTTTGAGAATCTTTGTTTATTTGCTGATTTCGGGTGGTTTAGAGGGATCCCTCACTCTCACTTCTGCCGAAGGCGGAGCCTTCACCCATCCTAACATCGACTACGGTCTCCTTACCAACGAATTTGATCTTGTAGCTATACAACAAGCTCTCCGAGACGCTGACACTTTCCTTAACGCTACATCTTGGACTTCTCCTTCTCCTTCCATCATCGCGCCTTTCGGTGATTGGGCTACAGCTCGAGACGGTACTGATGCCGACAGGGACGCATACATTAGGATGAACCGCATCACTTTGTATCACCCTGTCGGAACTGCCAAGATGAGTTCTCACTCTGATACGACGGGTGTTTGAGGGTCAAGGGTATCAAAGGTGTTAGGGTTGTGGACGCTAGTATTTTCGTAAGTACCACATCAGTTCACCGTGGCTACTGCTATTCTTATTCCAAAACTGACAAAAACGTGATATTTTTCTTACAGCCGTCGATCCCTGAATGTCATCCACAAGGACCTGTGTACACTGTCGGGGAGAAGGGAGCACAACTGATCAAGGAGGACCACGGGTTGGCTTAAAAAGTCTTATTCTAAGTGGTCTTTGGTGGTTTTTCTCTATGCTTTAAATCTTTTTCAAAGATATAACAGCTCTTAGCCTCTCTTTTACATCAAACATTCAAAGTGTCGACGAAAAAAAGACACAGAAAAAACTTATTCATTCGCTTCTTTTCCTTGGGGCCCTTGGGGTGTTCAAACACTGCTCTCTATTTCGTTTTTTTTCCCACTGATTTTTAAACTTTAACTATTATTATTTCAACTCTTCGATTCAAATAGAATCAAACTTGGAAGTTAATCGTACGTATGTAGGCCGTTGTGGAGAATGAAGATATTTTTCCTCTTTCTGTGCGAAATGTATGTGTGTTGCAAAAAGAGACTCGCGGATCGCGTGTTGAGTCGGGTTCAGAAAAGAACAATACGGATGTGCATCATGCTTCGTATGTGAACGCGATAAAAACATGACAGGAACTTGAATATTTCGGAGCTATACATGTTGCTATCTGTGGTACTATTGAAGTATTTGTTATCGTAGAAACACATGCACTCGGTGTTTTTTGTTTGTATCTTGAACACTGGATAGCATCGTCATTCGAAAAGAAAGTACAGATCGATACATTATGATTCTCCTACTAGGAAATTAATCACAGACAGTACATCGGATCTGTAAGGAGGAGGCCATACACTGGGTGCTATCCGCGTTGCCGTTGTACGGTGTTCCATACCGGTTATGAGGGTCCATGAGGCAATAGTGCATGGTCATTATTGAAACTCGTCAAACATAAACGCACTTGGAGCCGTAAACTTATACATAGCACCAAAGTTCTCAGAATATTAACGGGTACCCGGCTAGTGTAAGTTCCGATTGAGAATTGAATTTGAGTTCATCTGTGCCAAAAGATAGTGCACCTCACGAATGTGGTATGTTTTCGGCCACGGAATTCGGAGGCCCCACGCTCATTCATGGGACAGTAATAAGTAGTGGGAATATCACATCGGAGAAGCTCCTCATAAAAATTCTATATGAATATTTAACTTTACATGGCTAAAGCATAAACAGGACAATAGCACTCGAAAGCAAATGCAGTATATAAGGTATAAAAGTTGAATGGTTAAGTTGCGAGTTGATGCATATGTGTGTCATTGAGGAGTCAACGGTCTCGCTCATAATTACCTAGTACGCGTCACTTACCCAGAGCTGCTAGTGCTATTGATCTGAAAGTAGCTAAGCATAATAGAAGGCCATGTACGTCACTCTACCGCACGCCCAAGCATCCCGGTACATCGGTATAATAGGTCCCGGTAACAATCTGAGCTCGTACCTGCCAAAAGATAGTACACCTTAAATTCCGACACAGTACTCAGTCCATGGAACAAAACGGTGAGAAACGACTAGAACCTGGAGCCAAATCGTCCGAGCTTAATATAGCACACACTGACGCGAGCATTAGTAGGTATAACAAGCACAAATTGGCTATGTGGCCAGTCAATGGGCCACTGAGATCTTGAGAACTGGAGTGAGACTTCAGGACCATAATCACACGCCAGTGAGTACCTCTTGGGCACATCAGGCAGCCACTGGGAGCTTGGAAAAGACTGGTCCAAGAAAAAAGACGTATAGTAATTGACAATGGCCCTACAGCACACCATGCGAGTGGAGTCAACATGTCGGACTTAGTCAAAGTTGTAGATCAGAGACAGTAGACCTGAAACCAAGATACATGGATAAAAAGGATTGAACAAGATAGAAATCCAGTGTGTTGGACACGAAGGGCTGTTTAATTGTGACTTCTATGTTAGCAAGCTGAGATTTCGAATCATAATCGACAGCTGAGAAGAATGATCAGTGATATATAGAAAGGACACATAAGATATGAGTACAAGAGCACAGTCCACCAAGGTTTATATATACACTCGAGGTAATAAAAAATTTGGGGTGAAGTCGGCCAGAGAAATCTCGGATACTTGAGTACCGTGACACGATCAACCTCGATGATACGTTTTGTAGCTGTCTTCAAATCAAGCAGAAAGATCGGAGCAAGTCGAAGAGGATCGCCGTGAATAAACCTGAGGAGGTCAGAAAGGTATCAAGACATAAGGTTTGATGAACGCTCCATGACCAGTTGCTAAAACAAAGAAATCTATAAGATACTTCTGAGTGTCACGAAATACTCCATTGGTCACAATGCAGACCTATCGTTCTCAGTACATGCTTCGAAATTATGATCTTTTCGTCGCATTGATAGCACAGCCTAATCTCTATGCCCACTTCTCTCATCCATGCGTATAATTACTTACACTGGACCCAAATTTCTGTATTCCAAGGAATTACAGAAAAAGTGCAGTGATAAATTCAGTGTGTATTTAAACAGGAATTACAAAAGATAGAAAGTGGTGAATGGCCACAAAGAGGAAAATAGAGAATGCAAATTGAAAACAATTTCTGTCTTTCTTCTGTAAATCCATGTTACATAATATTATAATTTTCGCAGCTGTGTAATTAGGGTGCATCTGCAACGAGAAATATGACGGCCCCACTCAGAACAACGAAAGCGGGGTTAAAGAAATTTGAATGCGGGGCTAAGAAACAACAGAACAGAAATGGTTCCGTAAAGGAACAGTACTATGCAGGGTAAACACCTTAAGCTCAAAACATATCATGAGGAACAGGCAGGGTCTGGAAAGTACCCTCTTAAGTATCTGAGGACACTACGCTCATATACACGGTATTTTTATTATGTCACGAATTCACCTCCCTCTTGTCAGATACTAGTACTAGGCAGTATTAGGCGCTACACACTGTGTCATCTTTTATTGATTCAAACTTGGATGTGTCGCTTACATCATGGTATTTTTTGCAAGTGGGACTAACGACAAACGGGCCATTTCTTAACTCAAAAAAATGGGCATATTTCTCGTTGCAGATGCGCCCTATTCTATTTGTTTTTATTTACATTCCTTCAAACAATGTAAATCAACCTGGGCTGCACACATAATGACTGTCAAGGACAATCATCTTGTCCTCCAATTCTCAAATGACACAATATCATTTAACTCTAAATCTGAATAAGTATGTATTTATAAGGTAATGGTGTTCAAGAGTGGGCTCGTTGATAACTTCGGTACTTCGGTCCATACTTCTTATGGAGAATATTACTATTACCGAGGGTTGGTCATAACAAAGTTCTGAGGATTGTCCGATCTGTCAACACAGAAAGGGTGTGGTTTCTATATGGATTTGCGCTATGAGTATCCGATCAGCCTATCTATATACTTACTCTCCCTCGTGACTGGAGTTGAACCAGTGTTATATGACTGACCACCCTCTGCACGTGTACGCCACCCCTACAGCTTGTTCCTACCATCAGGTAGGTACTCGTCTCCCCCACTCTTCCCTTCCCTTCATACATCACCGAAGACAGCTAGCTAATTGGTTTTTTGTTGGTTCAGTTTCCGAGTATACATCACATTCACCGTTCGTCTTCCAAGTACGGAAACCTTGAAGAGTTTCTCACTAATATCCTCAACTTCGCGGTTCTCCCGCCTTAGGTCGACTGTCCGCGCACACGTGTAGGGCGTCCCTACAACTTGAGTTCGTACTATCAAGTATGTACTCGTTCCCCCCCTCCTTTTCGTCCCTCTTTACAACTCTCTGAGAACAGCTGGATAATTGAATTTTCTTTGGTCCAGTTTTCGATTTTACCATTCGTCTTCTAAGCACCGAGATCTTCAGGAATTTCTCACCAATATTCCTAAACTTTGCTGTCCTCTCGCCATAAATCGACTGATCACACAGACGTGTAGGCCACACCTACAGCTTGCGCTCTTAACATCAGGTATGTACTTGTTGTCACCCTACCCCACTCCTCCAAGTCCCTCTTTACAGCTCTGAGAACGGCTATTTGATTAAAAAGTTCTCCTGGTCCAGCTTCCGAGCATACATCCTATTTGTCGACTGTCTTCTAAACACCGCGATCTTGAAGAACTTCTCATCAATACCCCCAACTTTGCTATCCTCTTGCCATTAGTCGACTAAGTGTGCACACGTGCAGACCATCCTAGACAGTTTGTGTTCCTACCATTAGGTATGCCGCTCGTTCACCACCCCCTCCTTTGCAACTGAGAACAGCTTGTCAATTGAATTTCATTTAGTTTCCGATCATACATCCTACTCCGTACATGCGGCTTTTAAACACCAAGACCATTAAGCTCCGAGAATTTCTCACTGCTATCCCCACTTTCGCTATTCTCTCCCACACGTGGGGCGGAGACGAGGTCACGTTCCAAGACATTCAGAATCTCGAGAACGCCGAGAAAAAAGCAGGCTGGTCCAAGGTCTGGAACGCTTGCAAGTATGTCCGACAATACAAGTATGATTGGATATGGATCGATACCTGCTGCATTGACAAGTCCAGTAGCGCTGAGCTTTCCGAAGCGCTTAACTCGATGTACCAGTACTACGGGGATGGCCGGGTCTGCATTGCGTACTTGAGTGATGTTTTGTGGGAGAAGAATGTTGAGGAATTGAAGCAGAGTCGATGGTTCAAGAGGGGGTGGACACTTCAGGAGTTGATAGCACCTCGCTATATGGTCTTTTTGGATGAGAATTGGAACAAAATTGGAACTCGATACAGCATGCGCGAGGTCATCTCTGAAGTTACTTCCATTCCGGTTGATATTTTTGAGAGAGGGAAGATAGATGGCTACAGTATTGCTCAGAAAATGTCATGGGCTGCATCTAGGGAGACAACAAGACCGGAAGACATGGCATACTGCCTTATGGGGCTTTTCGGAGTGAATATGCCACCAATCTATGGGGAGGGTGGACCAAGAGCATTTATGCGCTTACAACAGGAGATTATCAAATACTCGGAGGACCGTAGTATCTTTGCCTGGGTTGCATCCAAGAATTCACACAGGGAAAGGGGACTATTTGCAAGCTCCCCAGTGGAATTTGCATCATCTGGACATGTTGGTGTATCCAGATCAGAGGATCTTGGTGACAAATCATCCTTTTCTTTCGGCAACAATGGACTGCGTATCTGTCTTCCTCTGCAACCTCAACCAGATTTAGGGAAAGACATATTTCTTGCTTCGTTGCATTGTCAAGTGGGTAGCAAATACATTGGAATTTATCTTCAAAAGAAGGAACACCGCTATGTTCGACTGTGTCGATATTTTCCACTTCTCCACATTGACAACCCCTCGAGAGAGTTGCAGGAAGTCGTAGTGAAGGAGAGCGCCATCCCTCAGCAGCGGGATGAAAACGACGATCACGAGATTCCCATCGAATTCAAAATTGACGACTCGCAAATCACTCTTCTCGGCGAGGTTGACTATGTTTTCGACCAGAATCCTCGCAATGTACAGTCCTGGTCGTTGCGTCGTAATTCAGACCGTTTTTTCAGAGTTCGGACCAAAAAAGGAAATGAGTTTAACGTCGTTCTCTGGAATCAATCCAATGATATCATTTGTGTGTCCCGATTGTGGTTCTTCAACAGCAGTCGTATCCCAGATCACACACCCTAGCATCAACAAAACAGTCTACCATGGCATGAAGAAGACAACAATCCGGTGACATCCTGCATAAAAAACACGACAGAAGACTCGACGACAACAATTGTCGAATTAAATTACACCCCTTCATCCAGTGCCCAATTCAAGCTCTACCACCAGATAAACAAATTCAAAAGCTCACCACATGCTTTGAACTCAACAAGTATGAATTTCATGCTTGACACTACACTTGCTCCCTTTTACCTCGAATACACTCACTCAGCTGCTCCATCCAATCTTCTTTGCATTGAGGAAGGAAAAAAGATATATGGGACACTCTCACACCTTGGTGAACAACATGATATTCATTGTGTCCTTGTATATCACTACAAGGGAATCTCCACAAATTATGTCTTTGTAGCACTGGGCCTGCATACTGAATCTGAAGGTGACATACCCTGGATAGATGTCACTGTATCATCTGATGAGATTCCAATCTCTGATGTATGGAAACTTTATCTCCCTTCAGGCTCAAGATATGGGTGTAGAGACAAGCAGAATGTGACAGCTCTACTGCCATCTTATGGTTCTTACAATTTCACTGTGCAAAAGAAGACATTAGGACTTGTTTGGTATCACGTCGTTGTTATGAAGAACTTGAGCTCTGTAACGAATTGGTATCTTAATCCCGCTTACTTGTCCCCTCGTAATACTAATTACTTTACCACTCACCACCCCACTTCCCCCTTATCCTCTGATGCCCGTTTCTTTCAACCTCTAACACTCCTCTGACACTTGTTTCACCTTTGTTGTCTGTCTAATTACCTATGGACCTCTGATATACTGCCCACTACCAGCCCAGACCATTTATTGGATTTACGGGCCTTTTTCACTTGTTTTAATTACTGTTTGACCCTTGCCTTTAGCCTATTTATTAGTTACCGAAGTAGTATGAATACTCCAGTATTTTGTAGCTACTTCTCCAGTCTACTTACTGGAATGTCACCATTGATTCTTGGTCAACTCTATCTCTCTAGTGTGCCGTTACCTTTCACTCGAAGACAAGTGGAAAATAATGGGTTAAGCAATTCTACAGGGCCTAGTCTTGATTGAACTTGATTCATGATTCCGGACTTTTCTCCAGACTGGAGTCAACGTAACCTGCGATTTGAGTGATCCAAGCACAACACATAGATGTGTCAGCTGTGGAGTTCTCTTGATCATTTCCGCTACCTTAAACAGTGGTTCCCGTTTGCACGTTTTAGCAGACAAAAGGTCGGTCCGGTGGTCCGCCCACAGATGCCACCGTTATCATGTCGAATCACCTCTCAATCCGCAACATCCCCGTCGTCACTTTCCACTGCGATTTTTGTCTTACTAACACGGTCCTAGACTTCGCCCAGCAGCACAACCTTCAGAACAGTGACACAATACCTCTCACCATTCAGGTCAATCCTTCGAAAGCCATTACCTTTACTACGATGTTGTTTACTTGATACGAAAAGAGTGTTAATTATGTAAGGTTCGGTGGGTGTCGACGAGGTAGCAGGCGGTGCCGCACCAGCAGGCCCTACAGTGGTCATTTTCAGTCTGTTATACTAAGCTCGAGCAAAAGATGGGGATCGGCAGCAGTCAGTAACAGCTGTACCGGGCCACCGGCGCGCAGAAGCCGAGAACCTGCCCTAAAGCAGTCCCACGTGGGTCTTGCAGACACGACGAGTGACGTCAATCAACATCCACTTCTTCTCTTGCTCTGCCGTTGTCGAGGTCGCAAAGCAAACGGATTCATCAAGTCAAGAACCAATGACTCCGGAGATATGCAAGTCAAGTGCTTTGCATGCTTAGTGTCACTCTTCACGTCGATTACATGGTTCTGTGACATGCAGGCGTTGGAATGTCTGCAGAGGGATTTGGGTCAGGGCATTGGGATGAAGAAACGATTGGTGTATACACTTAGAACCTCAACGTCCTGGAACTTCAACGTACGTATCTCTGTATATATATTATTCCATCTCTGAAACGCGAAAACCTCCTGCTATAGACATTGCAATTAAACCGTTCTGATACGCACGCATATATCCTCGCTCATATTTTTACCCGATTCCCCTGTCACCTCACCAAATCCTCTCACTCCTCGCCCTCTCTCCCAAACAAACTCCTGATTCATACAACTACATGTCTCGCACCCGCAAAATCCGCAAAGAAAACCTCGTCCCGCCCCCAGTCACCAACGCATCCTCTTTTCCATACTACCTAACAACCGTCTAACTCAATCATTTAAACTTCTCCTTTTCTCCTCTCTCCTTTATCTCTATGCTCAACGTCCCTCCTTCATCGCCTTGCCCAACATCTACTTCCTCTTCCTTCCAAAATACTCCTCAGTATTCCCCTTCAAGCTCCAAACCATGCTCGGCAACATAAACTACCAAAGCACATACAGTTTCGCCTTCTTTGTCTCAGACCCATGTCTTTTGATCTATAGAGGAACAGTCATCAGTCTATTTCAATAAAGCATATTGAGATCGCGTAGACCTTGAATCACCCGCTTCTCGTACTTTGGTCGTGGATAGCCGGAAAGGTGTAGTAAAGAATATCTACTATCTGTGTTGATCGTAGAAGTAGGGGATACCGATGTGTTTGAGGTTAGAGGTTGCTCAGCGCGCTAATAGTAAGTTGCCGCCTGCTCGTCTTCTTCCTCTGAGAATCTTACCGATTAGAAACAACTCTATTCCTTTCCACCTATGTATGATGTTTACCAGGTCCGCTCACGACTCTGATCAAAACGTCAGATGTTTTCTTGTCGGCTGGATCGATTAGCACATCTCCTGCCTTCTGGAATCAGACCTAACAAAGAGTTGGGGCAAGTTGGTGTTGAATTAGGCTTTGATTTGAGCTATGCGGGTGAGTATCGTATCCGAACTCTTAGCGGTCTTCCTCTCCTACCTTTCCGGTCTTCCTCCTCCTCCTTTCCTTGACTTATATAATCATTTTTCTTTCACGATAACTTTATCTAACACTTGAACTCATTCCAGGGAAACACCTCATCGATCACCCTCTCGTTTTTACCTGGTACAGTGTCAACTCTGACACAATGTTCAATGACACTACCAGTCAGCCTGAAGAGATCAGATCGACTTCCGAGCTCGTTCTCTGCGAGTTCGGCCAGGGTCTACGGGAATTTCTCTCCGGGCAAAGGGTCCAATGACTCTAGTTCTGAAACAAAATCTGTTCACATCGAGAAGTTCCGTTTGGGGTGAGTTTCCTTCTCTGTCTAGTCCGACAGAAACCACTGACACCCAACGCTGCGATTCTCTCATAACGAATTTGCTGTCTTCGAAGGCATCAAACGACCCACTGAACCTCATTACTACTATTCTCGTCCCCAGCTCTGCTGGGTGGTCTTCTTGTTGTATTACTTTTGAGCACCTTTATTCGTTTACTGGTTTTCATGATTTACAGGGATTTCCCACTCTTGCTTCTGTCAAAAGCGGAACCTTCACCAATCCTACCATCGACTTCCTCACCAATGAATAGGACCTTGTAGCTATGTTACGAGCTCTCCGAGACCCTGATGTCTTCCTCAACGCCGCAACCCACCTTGAGCCCTGACGTCATTCAAAATTCCCGGTGACTGGGCTAGCGCTCTGGACAGTACTGAAGCCGACAAACATACATTAGAAATAACCTCATCGCGATGCGTGTATCACCCTGTTGGAACTGTCAAGTTGGTTGAGCTCTGACGTAGACACGACAGGTAATAGGTATGACCAACTCTAGGTAGAGGGAAGAGGTATCTAGTAAACGTGCTAGGATTGTGGACGGTCCCTTCGTGACGTTACTGCTAAACTGGTTAAAACCTGATAACTCATCAAGGTGGATTACGGGTTAGCTTAAAAACGTCTCAAGTATGGGTGAAAAGCCACAGAAAAACTCATTCATTCGCTTTTTACTTTCGTTCGGCCCTTGGGGCGCTCAAATACATACATTTTATCTTTTTTCTTGTTTCCTACCGATCGTTTAAACTTGTACTGAGACATATCAGTGCATACAGACACACGTCAACTCCTCTCAATCCTGGATGAAGGACCCAAGTACGCTATATATAATCATCAATATTAATGACGTGCTAGTATCAAATGTACTCTGTACCGAACCTGCTGTATTAAGTACTTTAAGTTTACCTTCGCTTTCTATCACAGATCTTGAGTCTCAGATGGAATCTAACAATTTGACAAAGCTTTACCTCATATTTGCGTTGAAGCTATGAAATTGTTCAAATGGAGGAGGACGGGTTGCTGTCCAGCGATTATTTCTTAGGAAAACGTAGATGGGGGTTTACACTTTTGGTGTGTATGCTAGCACGAGGTACAATAGAGAACACAGCTTCTTGGGAACACATCGAATTGATTTACGTAGAATGTCCATCTGCATCAGTGCTAGGATCAGATGTTGATGTATTATGAACAGTGGTTTGTACGTCTGCTGTTAAAAGCAGACAGTATAAGTCCGAGTCCTTACACGTGTCCTCCACACATACAACTTTGTGTTCCTACCACTAGGTGTAGTTCCCTCCCATTCCCTCCTCCTTAATAACCTCGAAGACTAATCAATCTAACTTTCCTGGGTCTAGCTTCCAGATATACATCCTATTTGTGCCATGCGTCTTCTTAACACCAAGAGCTTTGAGGTCAAAGAATTCCTCACCGACTCGGATATCCCTACTTTTGCTATTCTCTCACACACATGGGAGAAGGACGAGGTTACATTCCACGACATCCAGAATCTCAAGAACGCCAGGAAAAAAGCAGGCTGGTCCAAGGTCCAAAATGCATGCAATTATGTCCAACAATACCGTTTTGAGTGGATCTGGATCGATACGTGCTGCATTGACAAATCCAGTAGTGCAGAGCTTTCCGAAGCACTCAACTCAATGTACCAGTACTATGGAGATGGTCGGGTCTGCGTTGCATACCTGGATGATGTTTCAGAGAAAAAGGATATCGAGGAATTGAAGAAGAGTCGCTGGTTCACAAGAGGGTGGACACTTCAGGAGCTGATTGCACCTCGCTACATGGTCTTTTTGAACAAGAATTGGAACAAGATCGGTACTCGATACAGCATGCGGAAGGTCATCTCAGAAGTTACTTCCATTCCAGTTGATGTTTTCGAGGAAGGAAACGTAGATGGCTACAGTATTGCACAGAAAATGTCGTGGGCTGCATCCAGGGAAACAACAAGACCGGAAGACATGGCGTATTGCTTAATGGGGCTTTTCGGAGTAAATATGCCACCAATCTATGGGGAGGGGGGAGCAAAAGCATTCATGCGATTGCAACAGGAGATTATCAAGTACTCGGAGGACCGTAGTATCTTTGCCTGGGCAGCATCCAAGAATTCACGCAGAGAAAGGGGACTATTTGCAAGCTCTCCATTGGAGTTTGCATC
>ML179528.1:54869-80034 GCA_004369135.1 Dendrothele bispora CBS 962.96
GGGCATCCACAGCTCTCCGTGGGAATCCGTGGGCATCCACAGCTCTCCGTGGGAGTCCATGGGCATCCACAGCTCTCCATGGGAATCCATGGGCATCCATGGGCTATCCACAGGCATCCATGGGCTATCCATGGGCATCCATGGGCTATCCACAGGCATCCATGGGCTATCCACAGGCATCCATGGGTTATCCACAGGCATCCATGGGTTATCCACAGGCATCCATAGGAAACTGTAGGAGCTTAAGATTTGTAGACGACATCCCACAGTATCCATGGCATCCATGGTTCCCATGGTTCTCATGTAGTCCATGTAATCCATGTAAACCTATGGAGTCCTTTCAGCATCCATTGGAATATGGTGGACTCTGTCAGGAATCCTAGGATAGGGGGGGTATTTCCTGATGTTCCTACTTCAAATACATTAACTCAGCTATCCCTTCCAATCTTCTTTGCAGTGAGGAAGGGGAAAGGGTATATGGGACACTCTCAAACCTTGGTGAGCAACATGATATCCATTGTGTCCTTGCATACTACTACCGGGATTTCATTGCAAGATATGTCTTTGTAGCACTGGGCCTGCGTACCAGTGAATCTGAAGGTGACATACCCTGGATAGATGTCACTGTATCATCAGATAAGATTCCAATCTCTGACATATGGGAATCTTATCTCCCTTCAGGCTCAAGGTTTGGGTGCAGAAACAAGCAGAATGAGACAGCTCCACTCTCGTATACTCGTTTTTACAATTTCACTGTGGAAAAGACATTAGGACTTGTTTGGTATCATGTCTTTATTACGGAGATCTGTAGTTTGTCCGAAGGTGAATCAGAAGATGAAGACACAATGGATTTGGATTGGTAGAAACAGAATACACTCATAGGAAGCTGAGTAACATGGTCATCAAACCATCCAAGACAAGGAAAGGGTGGAGGGCTTAAATGGGTGGGGTGTTTTGGGTGGAACATTGAAGGTGAGGCTATTGATATATCCCAGAACCATTATTCTCCAATCAGTAAACACATACACTTCTCTTTTAATATGAGCGGTTTATTTTATTGCTTTATTTATGTATGTAGGACAGAGAATACATATCACCAATGGACCCTCTTGTGAAACTACAGTTCCAACCATCACGATATCTAAGTCATTTTACCATACTTAAGTGATCCAAAGCTTGTCTACTCTGGCCCCGAGATGGTGGAAGAAGGGGAGAGAATGAGGAGAAATGGGGAAACAGAGAGGGAAAAGGAAAGGTGGACTCGGAGAAAGAGAGGAGGGTGGACAGAAAAAGACAGAATAACTATTCAATTCCTCTGAGATAAACTGCTCAATTCTTCTAAGATAACCTGTTCAAGTTTTTGAAGGTAGCCTGTTGGTCCGGGGCTGATCTGACTTGCTTTACATACTGCTGTTCAAGTTAGTTCATTTTCAATCCAATCCACTTTCTATGCTGCTGATATAGCTCATTTCAGTCAGCCCCATTCAAATACCCTCAATTTCAAACTTATGACTTGTTATTCTAGGTCCGATCTATTAAATGAGCTATATCAGCAGCATGTCAAGTAGGTTGGACCAGAGCTGAACTAACAACTTATCCCAAGATAATCGAACAGCAGATCAGTACATAAAGCAAGTCAGATCTAAACTCAGCAAGTTATTTTGAAGTCCTGGAACAGGTTATATCAGTGGTGTGTAAAACAGGCTAGATCAGACCTAAACTAACAGGTCATTTCAGGGTACTTAATATCATCTCAACTCCAAATATGGAATATTATGCCTGGTATCTTTTTTTTTTTTAAATCCTTGTTTATTCGCCGTTGTGCGTTAGCATATGTTGGCGACTACTACTGTGGGTACTGTCTACTGCTGGGCCCGACGGCCTTCGTTGTAAGCTAATAACATTGTAATTAAGTGAGTGAGGTTGGATGGGAATTTTTGTAAAGTACTGGTTCGACCACTAGATTGTTCGCAGTGAAGTTGGTATGTAGGTGAAGTATAGTAAGAGTTAGATGTGGATGTAAAATTGGTCGATTAGCGATTAGTGTAATTGAAGTGACGGTCTGAAGGATGAATATGAATATGAATAAGAATTGAAAACGTAGGGAAAGAAAATATGAATATGAATAAGGATTGAAAAAGAAGGGAAAGAAAATATGAATAGAACGAAAATGAAGGGAAAGAAATTAGGTCTATTGGTTTCGGCTTGTAGGGAGGTTTTGGTGAGCTTTGGTGGGGTTCGGGGTAGGGCAGTGCTTAGTCTTTATCCTGTTCTTTGCTTGGGATCGGTGGGAACGTGCCGTAGATGTGTGCAAAGGGTTTGGTATCGTTTAGGAGGTCAAAGAGGATGTCTGATATCTTGAGTTGACCATATCTGCAACGCAAATTTTTGGTCGTTGTTTGTCAATGAGAAATGATATAAATTTATCCAGACCCTACCTGAAAATCTTTAAGTGGGACTGGGTGGTGCCTGGCACCCAATTTGGTCTACCACTCAAGCCTCTAAACATCCTCACCTCTCTGAGTCAAAGACCATGGTAACTGTTTATTAGCCCATTTCCATTTATCTGTAGCTCCATTATTCTTTGACATTTTGGAACTTAGAAAAATCTGTGTTACAGATATGGTCAAGTGAGAACAGTAGAATCAAAATTCAATTGGCTGTTATAGCCTATATCTTTATGTGTATTTTCTGCTCAAAAGAATCTGTCTGCCCTCTTCTCTAGTCAAACTTTTGAATTATTTCATATGATCCATGTGAAAACTCGTACTTGTTGATATCACTAATATACAATAAATGTGGAGATAGACATACATAGGGTGCAATAGATCAAATATGCTCAGGATAGCTGTCATCAATCTAATGATATGGATATAACTGTACCCTGTACACAATCCAGTCACATGTACGGTGAATGAGTATATTTCAAGGAGTTTGACAAGCATATCCTAAGAGCAGCTTAGAGACAGTGAAATGACGCTATCAGTACTCATAAAGTCTGTATTCATTTCTGTCAAAGTCAAATTTCTACCACTCTTCATGTAGTCGCGGCTTGATTTGGAGGAATACTATCTCTTGCTGCTTTTTGTACTCCTGTTTTTCAGTCATTCAATTGACGTATTTTCATCCTTAAGCAAGCTGTCCTTGGACAGCTTTGGTAACATTGTTGATGACGTATCCGTCAACAACCTGGAATCTAGCCACTTTGTCGTGTTGTAAAGTAGATACTCTGGACTCTAAAGATTACAACAGTGAACAGGAATGGAAGATTGGAACACACAAAGAACACAGTTGAATGTCGGGGATGAAGTACACGGGATAAAACAAAAACATTCGTCATGAGAACACCCACTGACATCTGGTTTCATAGTTCACCATGCATGATTGTGTTTGTGATATTTAGCTGTTTCTTCCAAATAAGAATAAAATCATAGGTTATACAATACTTATGCTCTATTTGACCCCAGTGTCCACGTGTGTATCAAAGAAAGTGCTTGAATAAAACATAGTTATTAAGAAAACTTATTCCAATCTTCAACGCACAAAAATTCCGCATGCTCTCGTAACCTAAAGGCCACAAGCATGGGTCCAAGGTCGCCCGGAGAAACTTAACATCCCAAGACCCGGCGTTGTTCTCAAGCCTTTTATTCCCGACTCGGACTGGCAACAAGAAGTCGTTTCAAACGGGAATCCAATGATAACAATGGCAAACTTCTTGGATGGTACTTATGATAACGGTGGTAGAAAAAGCTGAGTAGTGGAAATGATATCCAGATAACGAGGGCTCGTCCAGTAGCATACATCTGGGTTAATGGCTGCATGTATGCGCAGCTGAAGATATAGGAGTTGATACTACTAGAAAAGATTGAAGGAAGAGTATATGACTCTACCGGAGAGAATTGTACTCGTTGAACACAAGCTACAAAACCGGCAGGGAGCCAGAACACAAGTGGAAAATAATCAATTAATGGAGATCGAAGAAAAACACCTAGACGAGTTTATGTTCCCTTCGTCGTATCCGATCTCTTGAGCAACGGGAGACTCAAGCTTGAAGAGAAGCACAAAACCTGCAACTAGGTGTCTTGACTCGTCCTGTTTCTTACCCTGATGACCGATGGCTTGACCTGCCAATCGTAAGCCTGTTATGATTAGTCGCTCACTCGGTAGACTAAGAAGGAGACATAATGATATTGGACAAAGGAGCCAAACCAAAAATGTGCGAATCTCTCACGCAATGAAGTCACGAGATAGGTTAGAGTGACGTCACTCAATGTCATCGCTCGTAGCCTTAAAGTTACACTTTCCTCAACGCTACACCTTGGACTTCACCCTCCCCTTACATTATCGCGCCTTTCGATGATTGGGCTATCGCTCGGAACGTTACTGACGCCGTCAGGGAGGTATACATTAGGAAGCCCTCATCGCGGTGTACCACCCTGTTGGAACTACCAAGATTCGGACTCGGACGAAACGGGTGTGACAGACTCGAGGTTGAGGGTCAAGGGTATCAAAGGTGTTAGGGTTGTGGACGCTAACATCTTCGTAATACCACAAATTCACTGCTACATATTCTTATTCCAAAATTGACTAAAACGTGATATTTTTACAGCCGTCGATCCCTGGATGTCATCCACAAGGACCAGTCTACGCTGTCGGGGAGAAGGGAGCACAACTGATCAAGGAGGATCACGAGTTGGCTTAAAAAGTCTTATTCTAGGTGGTTTTGGTGGTTTTTCTCTATGCTTTAAATCTTTTTCAAAGATATAACAACTCTCAGCCTCTCTTTTACATTAAACTAAAACATACTTAAAGTGTCGATAAAAGATAGACACAGGAAAAACATATTCATTCGCTTCCTTTCCTTGGGGCCCTGGGGGGTGTTCTAACACTGCTCCCTATCTCTTTTTTTTTATTTCCCACTGATTTTTAAACTTTAACTATTATTTTAACTCTTCGATACAAATAGAGTTAAACTTGGAAGTTAATCGTATGTATGGCCGCCTGTAGGCCGTCGTGGAGAATGAAGATTTTTCTCTTTCTGTGCGAATGTGTAAATGTTGCAAAAGGGATCTGATCATCGACTGGTGCCCTTCTAACGTGTTGGCATCAGGAAAATGGTCTCAGGATAATAATCGCTAGTTTAGCGATTACTGCCGTTAGTATCGGATAGTGGGACTATTATTTCGAAAAATAACCGATACTATCCATGTTGACATGGAGCGTCAATATAATAGTAGGATTATTTGGCAATTACTCACTCTTAATTTCCAAATTGAGACTCATGTTGACATGTTACAGTAGTGTACATACAAATATTACTACCAAAAGTGTATCATTTGTTGAAAGAAAAGCTGAAATAGTTGACATTGATTGGACTCTTCAGTCAGGGTTGGGCCGCTTGACCATGGACTGCCGACTTTGGACCAGGGGTCTGGACTGCGACCCCGGTCACGACCTAGTATTCCCACGGGTCAGACACGGTCAACTTCGGTCAACGCGGTCAAATGGAATTTTTTAATTTACGCGTCGTTCGAGTTCCAGCTGCCGCTGAGCTGTTCATAGTAGTCTTTCTATACCTCATGCCACCTCTTTCTCAAGTATGGACACATTTCCACTGGCACAATTCCTTATACAAAGGCAATAAAACTCACCGAAAGGCCTGGTGTAAATGCTGTGTTGCCAAGGCTGTTCGCATCACTGTTGATGAGGAGAATAGGGCGCTATCTGAAGGAACATTACGTCGGCCACATAGTGTCTCTGAGATTGAAGATGAAGGTGCATGATATTGCTGCTATCTCCTGAGTGAGTGCTAATTCTATATTCCAGTTATTGCGAAAATGGCACAAGCCTGCGGAACAGTTGTCAAGTTTGGTCAAAACTTCGAGCTACGTACATTGAAGGGTCAGATCGAAGTGCTATATAAACACCTACGTGATTGCCCCCTTACGACTGAAGAAACCAAAGATGAAGCCCGAGCGAAGCTGTCCCTGAATCCGAGTCCTCGTCATGATAGCTCTAGTGCCAGCTTGGCAGCTGTCAATGTGACACCCCTTCCGAGTCGAAGTCCTACACCTCTACTACCACCTGTGCCTCAGCTGGTAGCCAATACATCACTGGGAATCCCTCCACTTGTGCCGACTCCACTTCCTACCTCACTTCCTACTTTGGGTGCATTCTATGGGGTGACCGAGCCAAAGCTAATGACAACAACATTGCTGTCAGAGTTTCATGCTGACCTCTGTTGGCTTATGGTCTCAGGGCTTGTGTCGTGGCGTGTAACTGAGATACCATACTGGAAGTACTTTTTTGCTAAATGGGTACCGGGCGCTATACTTCCTGATCGTGGTGTTTTATCGGGTCGGATTTTGAATGAAGAGGTCGTTAAAACCGATAGTGAAACAAGAGGACAGACTAGAGGGAAATTTGGGACTGGCCAGTGCGATGGGTGGAAGAATGTAGCCAAGAAGAGTCTTATAACGAGTATGGTCAACGTGGAATATCAGGTGTGTTTAGTTGTCAACTCTGACATGATTACAACTTTTTAATTAATGGTTGATTAGCCTCACCTACTCAACGTAACTAGAGACCCCAGGGAGGTATGGATACTTGCGAGTACTTGCAAGTTCACTTGTGGGAAAACTTGTGAATACTTCCACTCGTGAGTTGCAAGTACTTACTCCTGGAGGTGGGCTGCAAGTGGAAGTCTGGTCCCAGTCAGACCACAAGTACTTGTGAGTACTCGCACAAAGTTACCCATATTTAAGTATATCCGTGGGTATCTGCAGGTATCTGTAGTTTCTAAAGTAAAAGAATGGAGGGGGCTTGATCATGTATAAGAATTGAGTAAATATTGATCACCACAACATTTTCTGGAACTGAAAGTTGTTGCAGATAAGTTCACCTTAATTCCCATTTATTTAGTAAAGAATGAGTAAAAAAGAAAGATATATATGCAAAATATATATATCATAAGGCTAAAAACTGAACATATTGAATAAGTTTACAGATAAATTTTTTATGAGACCTTCCAGAAATAAAAGTTATAGTGGATAAAAATCCCTTTGGTTTGATATACTAAACATTGAAAATGGATGGAAAATGAGGAAGTTATATGCCAAATACACATGAAGTTACAACTTTTTTTGCAAAAACTGAACATATTGAATAAGTTTACAGATAAATTTTTTTATGAAACCTTCCAGAAATGAAAGTTATAGTGGATAAAAATACCTTCAATTTGAGATACTAAACATCAAAAATGGATGGATAATCAGGAAGTTATATGCCAAATACACATGAAGTTACAACCTTTTTGCAAAAAATGAACATATTGAATAAGTTTACAGATAAATTTTTTTGTGAAATCTTTCAGAGATAAAAGTTATAGTAAATAAAAATCCCTTTAATTTGAGATACTAAACATTGAAAATGAATGGAAAATGAGGAGGTTATATGCCAAATACACATGAAGTTGCAACCTTTTTGCAAAATGAATAACTCTGCTAATACTGATAACCAAGATACACTCCATAAATCAAAGTTGGAGTAATTATATTCACATTTACTTTGGCATGCTTAGCATAAAAATTGAATAAAAAACAAAAAAGATATACACAAAACACATTTAACAAGGTCAAAATTGAATATTTTTGATGAGTGTTTATTTGCAGGTACCCGTGTTACCTGCGGGTTTGCATCTGCGGGTTGAGGATACCTGTTCCCACAGGTAGGTGGCAGATACAGGTAGGATTTTTATAGAGGTAAAACCCGCGGTATGAGCACGGATAACCCACGGATAACCCACGGATGTATCCGTGGGGATCTCTAATTTAGCATTATTTAGTTTCAAATTTATTTTATGTACCTGCGATACGAGTTACTCGCGAGTACTCACAAGTACTCGTGTTCTGGTAAGTACTTGCAGACTCGCAAGTATTTTTCTCACGAGTACTTGGTGAGTGGAAGTAGATATTTATAAGCTCACATACTCACGAGTTGGAGGTGCAAGTAACTCGCGAGGTAACTCGTCCAGGTCTCTAAACGTAACTGACATTTCTTCAAAACCGAAGACCGCGGATACACTTCTTGATATTGTCTTAAAGGAGATCGAGCATGTACAAAATGTATTGATGGTTCTCTTGGTTGCTTGGTGCACGGATTGTAGTGGGGAGTCTGCAAAAATGCGGAGACTGCTTCGTGGAGTATTTCCCTGGATTATTGTTCTAGACTGCTGGGCACACCAGTTTAATTTAGTCGTTGGAGACGTGCTGAAGTTGAAATTACCATTGATTAAAGTGGTAGACCGCGCGCTCGAGACCATCAAATGGTTTCTTTCTCACAGCATTGCTGTTGGTCTATTGAATGAGCAACAGAAGAAGGCTGACTTTCCCGTTATCCTAATGCTCATTCTTCCTGTTCTCACGCGATGGACAACCCATTACTTAGCCCTGGATCGTCTACTTACTTTAAAGGAGCCGCTTCGACAACTTGTTCTTAGTGAGCGACTTGCGGCAGCGCTCATCAATGCAGCAGGAAGCACACCTGGTGCAAAGCCAAAAGCGAAACGTGTTGTGAAAATCCTTTCACAGGAGAGTTTTTGGAAGGATATCAAAATGTATGTATACTTTTTTCGCAAGATGCCTTCATTGTCTAATTCATTTATAGTCTCTGTGATCTTCTCAAGCCTTTTGCTATTGCTACAAATGCCGCACAATCGGACCATTGTCGACTCGACACCATTCTTTTGCTTCTTGGATACCTATACCACATCCATAATAACTCACGTATCAATGTTCGTATCCGTTCCGCTATTCATTCCAGCCTAGAAAAGCGATGGAAAAAGGTTGACCAGGATGTATTCATCTTGGGAGTTATTTTTAACCCTTATATCCGAAAGAAGGCATTCAAGGCAGGTAGTCCATTTCGTTCCACATCGGAATTATTTGCACTTGCTGCAAAAGTCTTTAAACGGTTTTATAACAAGAGCCCGGATGGCGTTTTTCGAAAAGCATTTTCTGAGTACCTTGCCCATGCCGGAATGTGGTCAGATGAACGGATGTCCTTGGAATACTTTTCTAATGATGCTCGTGAACGGGTCAGTATTTATTTTTGATTCTGCACATTTACGTACTCATGATTCACAGAATACTTTTGTTGATGTGGTCAGCATCTGGCGTGAAAAGCTCATGTCAGAAAACCTGAATGATGTTGATGGGGCTAATGGGCTTGTTGTTCTAGCCATGTGGATCATGAGCATGGTTCCCAACTCAGCAAGTACCGAGCGTATTTTCAGTCGTTTTGGCGCAGTCCACACAAAAGCTCGGAATAGAATGTCGGCTGAAAAAACTCGAAAGATTGTAGTCTTACGCACCCATATCGATCGCAAACACGGAACTGCACCTAACTACAAACAGAAGCATAACCAGGCAAGGGACGAACAGGATATTTTAGATGCTACCACTCCATCAAACCATACTACCGAGGAGAATAATGTTGAAAATCAGCTACAAACACAACTTTCAAATTTGACACTTCACGATGATGGTTCGGATGATGACAGCGAGTCAATTGAAGACGAGGATGCACCACTTACACCTAATTCATTTCCAGTCCCCACGTTTAATGAAATTGCCCAAGAATTGATGGATGCCGCTGATGAGGTGGAGAACGATGCACATGACTCGGACTCTGACAGTGGGGATGATATTGGTGATGAAAAAGACCGCCTGATTCAGAACCTATTTGATTATCCATCTCTTTCCGATCCAGATTCGCAAACCTTTTTATTCATGACTGAATTTTGGCGGAGAGGAGAAGCAACTCTTCGAGCCGAAGTTGAATTGCACGAAATTTTTACATCTGAAATACCACTTGATACTGACAATAGATCTGAATCTGACTCCGATATCTGATTCTCTTTATCTCTCCCTCATACTTGCTCTAATCGCTCTCAATATGCTTTGATATTTTCCGTAGTTTAATGTATTATTAGTAGCTGCACATTATATCGCTTATCGCTGCTGTATCATACATTTTTTGACTCGACTACTTCTATATGCTACTTCTACATACACTATTCAGTACCTACTAGCCATTTCCATGTGTACTTTGAATGCCGTACCTGCAGAATGACGCTCAGAAGTACTATGAGCATTGACCCACCCGACTGATGGGTCAATGCCGGTCAATGCCGGTCAATGTGACCGTCAAAGATTTTAGCATTGACCGGTCATGACCCGGTCCACCCCAACCCTGTCTTCAGTTGTCTTGTGCGATTCACGGACTTAGTAAAATTTGGATGCTGCCGACACGGACCGAGAAATTTGAAACTCCGCTTATTAATAGCTTGGTCACATGTGGTTCTTCTCTTAGACTCAAACTGCGACGTGGCACGCTCTTGTCCTCATATCCCCCTGCATGTCCCTCGTCACTGCATTTCCCCCTCATCACTGTATGTTCCCCTCATCACTGTATGTTCCCCTCGTCACTATATGTCCCCCTCGTCACTGCATGTTCTCTTCCGAGTCACTGTATGTCCCCCTCGTCACTGCATGCCCTTCCAATTTTTGTGGGCTAAGCTACCGGTCTTGGATGTAGCGTAAGTTCTATATTTTGACTTTCTGCTTATGATACTCCAGATTAGCTTCGAATGTCTACTACGACGTGGCATGCTTAACCGTTAACGTCAACATCAACTATCCTGAGTACTCTATGGGCTGAGCTGTTCTTGCGTGTATTGTGAGTCATTCTTCCTTCATATTCTGACTTTGTGTTGATGAAGGTTTACATGGTACTGAAAGACCTGTTAATTATTGAATTCCCCCCTGGACAGACCGAAGCGTCGTGAGTCTTTCAACCAGTCTTTTCATTTTGTTTTAAACTCATTCTTATGTCATTAGTCAATCTATTTGACTGTTGCTCCGGCGACACATGATTTGATGGAAAGCGGGGTTCGATATCGTCTTGAGGGTAGCTTTTAGAGTGGGCAACGAAAATCTTTAATTACTATAACTTTAGTGGTGTATATGTAGTAGTCTATTGAGCAATGTCATATGTTTTTTTTTCTTTCATCTTGCAGTGATTGTGAATATTAAGAGCGTACTCACAGCTATTATAGAGCTAAAATGTGTGAGTGCTCTCTACTATTATGCACTAATGTTCACCGATTTCTACAAGGGGACCGGCTAATATACAGTATTCTTCACTATAGTCAATATTGCAAGTAATAGCCACTTATTACCGCTAACATAGTTGAAATTATTTCGAGACCGTTTTCCCGATGGGATCGGGTTCAGAAAGGAACAATACGGATGTGCATCATGCTTCGTATGTGAAATACGGTAGGAAGTTAAGTATTTCGGAGCTATGCGTTTATATCTGTAGTATGTAGTACTTTTTATCGTAGAAATCCACGCACTCGACATTTTTGTTTGTATTTTCAACACTGGATCGTCATTTAAAAGGAGAGTACAGACCGATATAGATTATAATACAATGATAATTAATCAAGGGTAATACATCTGACCATGGAGAAGGCTCTATACTGGGTGCTATCCGGTCTGTGCTGTCGTTGTACGGTATCCCGTACCAGTTGTGAGGGTCCATGGCGTAGGTCATCATTGAAAGTTGCCAAGCATTATTGCGCTCGGAGTGGTAAACTTATACATAGCACTGAGATTCTCAGAATATCGACGGGTATCCGGCTAGTGTAAGTTCCGGTTAAAAATTGAATTTGAGTTCATCTGTGCCAAAAGATAGTGCACCTCACGAACGTGGTATGTTTTCGGCCACGGAATTCGGAGGCTCCACGCTCACTCATGGTACCGTAATAAACAATGGGAATAGGAATATCACATCGATGTCGTAGAAGGACGAGTTCCTCACATATCACAACACGAACTTTTACATACCAAAACATGAATGTAAGCACGACAGAGCTATGAAAGGTGTTAAGTCGTAAGTCGATGCACAAGTGTGTTATGGAGGCGTCAACAGTTTTCCTTGCCTACTCCGATATACTTACTATTGAATATGTACCACTTACCCAAAGCTGCTAGTGCTATTGATCTGAGCCTAGCTCAGAATAATAGAAGGCCATGTCTGTGATGCCCAGGCCCTCCCAGTATATCGGTACCATAGGTCCCGGTAACAATCTGAGCTTGTGCCTGCCAAAAGATAGTACACCTTGCAAATGCCGACACAGTACTCAGTCCATGGAGCATAACGGTGAGAAACGACTAGAAGAACCTGGAGCCAAATCTTCCGGGCTTCATATAGCACACACTTAAGCGAGCATTAGTAGGCATAACAAGCAAAATTGGCTATGTGGCCAGTCAATGGGCCACTGAAATCTTGAGAACTGGAGTGAGACCTCAACACCATACTCACACGCCAGTGAGTACCTCTTTGGCACATCAGGGAGCCACTGGGAGCTTGGAAAAGACTGGTCAGGAAAAGGCGTAATTCACAATGTCCCTACAGCACGCTGGTAGGTATGAAATTCTGTTACTCACACCATGCGAGTGGAGTCAACATGTCGGACTTAAGTAGTTGAAGTTGGAGATCCGAGACAGTAGACCGGAAGCCGAGATGCGCAGATAAAAAGGATTGAACAAGATAGAAAGCCAGTGTGTTGGACACGAAAGGCTGTTTAATTGTTGGCTTTTGTGTAAGCAAGCTAAAATTTTCAATCATAACCGCCGACAGCTGAGAAGAATTATCAGTGAAATGCTAGCCTAATGATATATAGAAAGGGTGCATAAAGTATGATTGGGTGATTGGGTGAGCGGAGCGAAACCCATTATCTAGCAGTGACCCTAAATGCAATGCACAGCCACCTGCGCTGGCATTTGAGGCTGTGCAATTTCGAACTCCGATCGCCCCTTATGCAGTGGTGCCGTAGGTCACCAATGCGAAGCATGTTATATGAGTACCAGAGCATAGTCCAACGGAGATACTTAAAACTTAGGGGCGAAGCCGGTAAGGAAAATCTCGGATATTCTGAGTGCTCACTGCTATAGCTGTTTTCATAATTCGTGGAATCACGCGCGTTGAGCTTTCGCCGCTGGATTGGCAACTGTCATTAGAAAGAGAATATGCCTGGATGGTTGGAGCCGAAACGCCCGGGAAAGTTCAGCTGATCAGTTGTTGCGAAGATTCGACGAATTTATGAAAACATGTAAATTAAAATTGGTCACCTATCATTCCGTTTATTATTTGTTTAACCTACATCTGTATCAGCTCAAATCCTGGACAAAAATATAATCTCCAAGTAAAAAAGCGGTCCGTGAAATATGAATTGGGAATATCTGACCCAGAAAAACAATCGAATGCACTAATGATCAATTGACATTGCGAGGTCGGAAATCTTTATTGGTCAATCGGCAATTGTATGCCTGGGAATTGGTCATGTCCACACATCCGCTAATTGTCAAAGTCCAATGTTACTCAATTCAAAAGCCAATCCTTAGTGTACCTATTTCCGGTCTATGCTCTTAGAAAAATTAATGTATCAGAATTCAGAAAAAGAGCGCCAGTGGCAAATCGGCAATGTGATGCCATACTAATTAATAGGTGTTCAGCCACCGGGCGGCACGGCTGACTGAAATTACTCCCTTCCCGGCATCAGTCCCTGCCGAAAGTCATGCGATGCCGGAAAACACCTTCGGCAAGCCTGCATATTTACTCTGAGGTACACCGGCGACGAAAAATGATGACTCTCCCTAGTACCAAATATGGTATCAAGTCTGAGCATTGGTATGACAAGAATTGGAGGTTTGGCCAAGCCATCCGTTTTGCCTTCTGATACCTTATGATCAGCGTGGGTGAGTCTCAACGATGCCAGTAGCTTTCAACAACAAAAGAATGCATTTTCAGGAATATCTCCTTATTTTGGAGGAGTTGTCATTTTTTGCTACCAGCGTATACTTTGTATACCTACAATGCTTTCTGGCTTGTTGAATGTTACTCAAACAAGATACATTCATAATGCAAATGTCATTTATCTATACATTATGCAGTATGAGATAGTCCTTTATCCTAAGTTAGCAGTATAAAATAGTCCTTTATCCTAAGTTAGGCACAATGATTTTTTTATCTGTTATGAAGATTTTTGCATAGGCAAGAGATGCACTGTGAGGGATTCATTTGTGTTCAAGAAGAGATCCTAGATCATGATACAATATCCAGTTCTCAAAGCAGTGTTATACTTTCTTTCCAGTAAAAATCCTTGTCAAAGAGGAGAAAAGCTTGTTTACCTTGGACTATATGTATGAGTTGCTCTGGCCACAATTTTGCATATGCAGAAGGAAAAAATGATTGAACAACCTGAATACTTACTTTTTGAGGGGTCAGGCATGAGTTCCCACCTCTAAGCCTTAAGTACTACAAAAATAGGGGCTACAAAAGTATTGCGATGCAAAATAAAATGGGCTTCCGAGCTCGGCATCAAATAAAATTTCCATTTGCAAGCCCGGCACACAGTAGCCGGACTGTAAGCGGGGCTCCGGACTACACTCGGCGCCACCATTCACTCCATTAACAGCGGGCTAAAATTTGAACCAAAAGTTCCCATTTGGTTGCACCAGAACTTGAGTAGAAATTTGTGGCTCGTTTCCGATTTCACTTATTGGAACCTTGCGATTGACATGCCGCTATAAGAAAATAAGCACGTATCAAATTGTCTATGCGTCGGGTAACTTTCACATTTGAACATTGGCACTTACTCGCTTGCGACTTGACAATTATATTTTTGTCCGAAAAATGATGTGATACATCTGACTTGATGATCTCACTTCAATACCTAATCAATGTTCCATGGTGAAAGCAAAGTTCTGAGGATTGTTCAAGCTGTCAACACGCAAAGCGTGTGGTCTATATGGATTTGCGCTATCTGATCAGTCTATCTATATTATTATACTCTATACACTCTCCCTCGTGACTGGACCTGTGTAATATGACTGACCGCGCACACGTGTACGCCACCCTACAGCTTGTGTTCCTACCATCAGGTATGTAATCGTCTCCCCCACTCTTCCTTCCCTCCATACATCTCTGGGGACAGCTAGCTACTTGGTATTTTTTGGTTCAGTTTCCGGGTATACATCGTATTCACCATTCGTCTTCCCAGTACTAAAATCCTCAAGAATTTCTCATTAATATCCCCAACTCCACTGTTCTCCCGCCTTAGGTCGACTGATCGCGCACACGTGTAGGCCATCCCTACAACTTGAGTATGTACTCGTTCCCCCCTCCCTCTCCCGTCCCTCTTTACAACTCTGAGAACAGCTGATAATTGAATATTCTTGAGTCCAGTTTTCAAAATTTACCATTCGTCTTCCAAGCACCAGGACCTTCAGGAATCTCTCACCAATATTCCCAATTTTGTTGTCCTCTCGCCATAAGTCGACTGATCACACACACGTGTAGGCCGCACCAACAGCTTGCGTTCTTACCATCAGGTATGTACTTGTTGCCACCCTGTCCCATTCCTCCAAGTCCCTCTTTACCACTTCGAGAAGGGCTTTTTGATTGAAAATTCTCCTCGGCCCAGTTTCCGAGCACACATCCTATCCAGTACTATCTGCTTTCAAGACACCGAGACTTTCTCGTCAATATCCCCAACTTCGTATTCTCTTGCCATTAGTTGACTGAGTACACACACGTGTAGACCATCCGACAATTTGCGTTCCTACCATTAGGTATGTCGCTTGTCCCCTGCCCCTTCCCCTTTACAATGCTAAGAACAATCGGTTGATTGAATTTTATTTGATTCAGTTTCCACGTATAAATCCTATCTCATACCATGCGTCTTTTAAACACCGCGACTTTTGAGGTCAAAGAATTTCTCACCGACTCGGATATCCCCCCATTTGCTATTCTCTCGCACACATGGGGGAGTGACGAGGTCACGTTCCATGACATCCAGAATCTCGAGAATGCCAAGAAAAAAACAGGCTGGTCCAAGATCTGGAACGCCTGTAAATATGTTCAACAATTCCGGTTTGAGTGGATCTGGATCGATACCTGCTGCATCGACAAGTCCAGTAGTGCCGAGCTTTCCGAAGCACTCAACTCGATGTACCAGTACTACGGTGACGGTCGAGTCTGCATTGCGTACTTGGATGATGTTTCTTGGGAGAGGAATGTAAAGAATTTGGAGGATTTGAAGAAGAGTCGCTGGTTTACAAGAGGGTGGACACTTCAAGAGTTGATCGCACCTCGCTACATGGTCTTTTTAGACCAGGATTGGAACAAGATTGGTACTCGGCACAGCATGCGGAAGGTCATCTCTGAAGTGACTTCTATTCCGGTCCAGGTTTTTGAGAATGGACAACTAGATGGCTATAGTGTTGCACAGAAAATGTCGTGGGCTGCATCTAGAAAAACAACAAGACCAGAGGACATGGCATACTGCCTGATGGGGCTTTTTGGGGTGAATATGCCACCAATCTATGGGGAGGGGGGACCAAAAGCATTTATGCGATTGCAACAAGAGATTATCAAGTACTCTGATGACCGTAGTATCTTTGCCTGGGTGGCATCCCAGGATTATCACCGGGAGAGAGGATTATTTGCAAGCTCCCCCTCGGAGTTTGCATTGTCTGGAGATGTTGATGTATCTAAATCAGATGATCTTGGAGATAAATCAGCATTTTCATTTGGGAATAATGGTCTGCATATCCATCTTTCTCTACAGTGTCTACCAGATTTAGGAGCAGACATATTTCTTGCTTCACTGCATTGTCGAAAAGCTGACAACTACATTGGAATATATCTTCGACAAAAGGGTCACTGCTATATTCGATTTTCTCCACATTTCCCACTTCCCCACATCAGTGATCCGTTGAGAGAGTTGCAGGAGGTTGTAGTGAAAGAGAGCGCCATCTCCCGACAGCGGAGCAGAAGCAGTGATTACGAGATCCCCATTGAATTCAAAATTGACGACTCAAAAATCACTCTTCTTGGTGAGGTTGACGGCAAGGAAGCCAAGCCTGACCAAAATCCTTGCGGTGTACAGTCCTTGTCGTTGCGTAGTGATACAGACCGTTCCTTCAGAGTTCAGACCAAAAAAGGCGATGAACTTACTGTCAACCTGTCCATGTCATTCCGTTTCTTGGCTGCTACGTCGCCACTGCGATTCTACATCGAAAATGATAATGTCTTCCCTTACGTATACCACACCCTTCGAGACAGTGTTCTATCTTATATTGAAGATGGCAATGCTCTGGTGTCCTTGTTTATGCACATGACTGGAGACTCTTCGAGGACAAGAATTATCGAATTAAATTACACCCCTTCATTCAGTGCCCAATTCGAGCTCTACCGTCAGATAGACGAATTTGAAATCTCACCACATGCTTTGAGCTCAACAAGTATGAATTTCATGCTTGAAATTACACCTACCTCCTGCCTCTCATACACTCACTCAACTGGTCCGTCCAATCTTTTCTGCAGTGAGGAAGGGAAAAGGGTGTTTGGGACACTTTCAGATCTCGGTGAACAACATGATACTCATTGTGTCCTTGCATACGACGAGATATTTTCTGATAGGTATTTCTTTGTAGTGCTGGGCCTGCATACTGGATATGAAGGTGAAACACCCTGGATAGATGTCATTGTATCATCTAGAAAGATTCCAATCTCTGACATATGGAAAGCTTATCTCCCTTCAGGCTCATGGTATACACGCAGAAACAAACAGAATGCCACAATTTCACCAGATCCTAATGTTTCTTTTAATTTCACTATGGAAAAAAAGACATTAGGACTTGTTTGGTATCATGTTGTTATTGCGGAGATTGAGAGTGATTTGCCAGAAGATAAATTGAAAGATGATGCATTGGAAGATGATGAGTCGGAAGAAGACTGGATGGAGTTGGATGGGTAGTAACAGATATGGCCATAGGAGTGCGGTCATCAAATCATCCGAAACGAGGAAAAGGCTCAAATATGCACAACTTTGTCTTCCCTTTTGATACAAATGATTTGTTTTATGCTGCTATGTGCTATTTGCGGATGTAAGAGAGAAAATAAATATTGCCAATTGACCCTCTCATGAAACTACAGTTTCAAAAAACTTTAAACCATCGTGATATCTATGCAGTGATAATTCACAATCATTTTATCATATTTACGTGATCCAAAGCTTGTCTATCCCTAAAATGGTAGAAGGAAGGAGAGAATGAGGGGAAGGTCTGAGTTGGAGCGAAGGGGGAAATAGAGAGGAAAAAGCAAAGGTTGACTAGAAGAAGGTGAATGGAAAAAGACAGAATCAGAACCCAGTATAGAAGTTGGAAGGAAGAGAATGTGGTGTGTAGATTAAAATGAGTTCTGGATCTAGAAACACTCAGAGACATCTTGCTCCTAAGGATGATCTATACTCGTGTTTTTTTATCAAGCAATTGTGGATAGAATCCATGGGTAATAATTTTCTGGTCTATCTACTTTTCGATTGCTCCAGTCTGTCAAAGTGAGTGACAGAGATGACTCGGAGAGAAAGCGAAAGAAATGACAAACCTGATGAAGTGAGATGAGGAATGCATAAAACGCTGATGGAAACTTTTGTATACTTGCCCAACTTTCAAGTCCAATTTTCGCTGGGAAAAACCACCGTAACATGTTCTTTGCCATCTTTTGCCATGAACACAGTCCCTTGTGATGTGTTGTAGTGGCCGTTGAATTGTAAGCTACTTCTGCTTGGACCAGCACTTTTGCTACTTGAACCATTGAAACCCTAGACACTTGTGGTTGCCATCGGATTGAATAAAATTCATAGTAAGTAAGTCATTTTCTCATCCATCCAATCCGAACAATCCAAAATGCCAGTGTCAAATTCTCTGTGGCCAACTCGCTTTTCCGCATCTCGCCATCCTCTAGGAGCGCCTTCATGAAGCCTCTTCCTCCTGACTCTCAGGCTCATTACGTATGAATTGTTCTGTTAACGGGAAAATTAAGAGTATCATCAACAACTCTTTGGAGGTATCGGTACATCAGGAAAAGCACCCCTATCCATGGTTACTGAATGGGATCCGTACGTATTCCTCAGTGGAATCCATGGATATCAGTGGGATCCATGGGTATCCTCTGTGGGATCTGTAGGCTTCCATGGAATCTATGGTTTACATGTACTCCCCTGTGGATTCCTCAGTATATTCCTCAGTGGATTCCCCAGTGGATCTTGCTGGAACCTGCAGCAGATGCCGGTGGACTCCCACGGATGACCCACGGATGACCCACGGATGACCCACGGATGACCCATGGATGACCCACGGATGACCCACGGATGACCCATGGATGACCCACGGATTCCCACGGAGACCCACGGAGACCCACGGAGAGCCATGGATAGCTATGGATAGCTTCACCTTCTATTTACGTGACTACCCTGATGGTCTCTTTGTCAAATCTCTTCTTCAAATTATACGTTATGGTGCAAATATAGGTTTTTCTGCCTCAGAACATTCCCAGCCAGCGAGGAATCTTAAATCGGCTTTTGAGCATCCCCTTTTTGTGGACACCGCCATTAATGATTTGTTGAAGGCTGGGCATTTGCTTGGTCCATTTGATAGTCCTCCTCTCCCAAACCTTCACTGTTCTCCGGTTGGAGTAGTAGCTAAAAAACATAACCCGTCAAAGCTGCGTTTGATCAATCATTTATCTTGGCCTAGGGGCTCTTCGGTAAATGATGGGATCCCAGATTCGGAAGCTCATATCTCTTATGATATGTTTGAGCAAGCTGTCCAGGATTTGATTGCCTTGGGGCATGATTCCGTTATGGCCAAGCTCGATTTGAAAGATGCCTTTTGGCATATCCCAGTTTGGTCTAGGGACCGTCATTATTTGGGTATTTTTTGGGGCTCAAAGTGGTACTATCTACTTGCTCTCACCTTTGGTTTGAAGAACGCCCCGTATATTTTTAATCTCTTCGCTGAAGGTCTCCATTGGATAATTCAGCGGCACATTCCAGCTAATCTTCGTCACTACCTCGATGATTTTTTTGCTTATGTTCCCCCCTAGTGCTGACCCAGCCCTGACTCACGCAGCTGTTGAATGGGTCATGGCTCTCGGAGCCAAACTTGGTCTCAATTTTCAACTGCTGAAAACTGTCTGGCCCACTCGTATTATTGAGTTTCTTGGACTGGTCTTAGATTCGACTTGCATGGAAGCACAGCTGCTGAATGAGAAGTTGCAGATTTTGCAGGACCTTTCAATGTCATGAGAATCCAGGAAGACATGCTCTTTGCATTTCTTTTCACGAGATGTATCACAATATCTCTACATTTTTTGATTGACAGATGAATATCTGAAGTTTGAGTTGAATCCAAGTTTCAAATATAACAACACATGCACAGGATGAGAATTCTAAAATGAATGTTATCATCATCAGTAGAAATGCGAGTACAAGCCTTTAAACATATTTCTTTGGCCTCAGTTACTTCAACATTGTTTCTATATCACTGGAGTCTTATATTTGTTGTGTTCTCAATTGATATAGAAACCGAGTCTGAGTCTTTGAATGGTACAAGTGATAATGGATCTCTGAATATTAACAAAAAGTCAGGTAAACACAGAGATCTAAGGAAATTGAAACACGCACACACACCTGCTCTTCAGCCCCTGTCTTTATTAGGCCAGAGCTGACAGAACACAAAGCTGCCACTCATCATGTCCCTTTGGGTTTGTAAATGCCTTGTTTGAGCAAGCTCATACTCGTTTCATTCTCTCAAGCTTTGACTCAAGTTATGACGTCATTTTGCAAAGTGAAATCAGCAGGTGCTGCCGTTTTCACTTTGCAAAATGACGTCACTTTCTCAAGCTTCTTTGACACGTGATTTTATTCAGGCGGAGATTTAAAAACCTCGTGACCTTTGGTTCAAATTTCAACACTTCTATTGTCGCCTTCGTTCAACCAGTATTACAACTATCCATGGGTATGTTTGTCAATTACAGCCTCTTCCCTGTTTCCTTATAGGCTTATGTAGCATCTAGGAGTCATTCACCAAGGAATACAAGCGGTAAGTGCAACACCATCTCTGTCTTAACAACATTCACGCCCTGGGACCTGTCTAACATTTGTCTTGTTTGACTCAGGGTAGCTGGTCATCAAATGATAATGGCTCAACACATCATCTATACAGGTATGCCACATGTCTGTCTGTCTTCTTTTTCAACGATAGTTGTGGAGCTGACATCATGCATAGTTTTTCCTCTAGATCCAATGTGCCGTTCTCTGTGACCTGGAGTGCAACACCTCAACTTCAAAGTGCTGCCTGTTATACAGAGTTATTTGTGGGTAGCTCTGGTGCCTTTTATGGTATGTTTTGATTGCTGTAGAATTTGATGTTACTCAAAATTTGCATTTGAACAGGTGTAATGTCAATGATTTCAATATGAGTTAGTACGTATATTATTCATTACTACTTTGTTCTTGTGTCTGACTCTACTTTCATTCAGGCAGAAGCGTATAGATGAGGCAGTGTAATTTTGGTCAATTCTTTTTGTAAAAATTATTGTCATGTAGTGTAGCGTACTCAGCATGTATTTTAGAACAGTTATTATACAGGGAATTGCCATTGCCATAGCTGCGTGTTTGACCAACTATTCATGAGTATCAGATGAGTATCCACAGCTCTCCATGGGCATCCATGGGCATCCACAGCTCTCCGTGGGAATCCATGGGCATCCACAGCTCTCCGTGGGAATCCATGGGCATCCACAGCTCTCCGTGGGAATCCGTGGGCATCCACAGCTCTCCGTGGGAGTCTGTGGGCATCCACAGCTCTCCATGGGAATCCATGGGCATCCATGGGCTATCCACAGGCATCCATGGGTTATCCACAGGGTTATCCACAGGCATCCATGGGGCATCCATGGGTTATCCACAGGCATCCATGGGTTATCCACAGGCATCCATAGGAAACTGTAGGAGCTTAAGATTTGTAGACGACATCCCACAGTATCCATGGCATCCATGGTTCCCATGGTTCTCATGTAGTCCATGTGATCCATGTAAACCTATGGAGTCTTTCAGCATCCATTGGAATATGGTGGACTCTGTCAGGAATCCTAGGATAGGGGGGGTATTTCCTGATGTACAGTAAAGGAGCAAAGTTGAAGAGTTCGGTACACCTGGGAGTTATACTTAGATAACGAGGGACCATCGGGTGAGATAGGTTATCTGTGCTCTAGACCGTTTGTATGGACATTACGAGGCTGACTGAAAGGAGGTATCGTCTTTACACGCTACTTTTTGCCTCGGTCAGTCACCGATGTGGTCTTGTTTGTCAAGACCTTTGATTACCAATCGGGCATTTACACCTGAGTGCTTGTGGTCCTGGATCCTCTGCTGACTTCCTCGGCCCAGTAAGTAACAGTTGGATGAGCCCATTCCAGGCCTCGCACTTGCCATGTTTGCAGTGGCCCATTTCACTTCATCAGAGGTAGGAACTAGCCTGCATGAAAGGAAGAGTTATATAAGGAGAAATATTGACATGAATATTGATACTATACTTAAATCACTCTTCACTCGAAGACAAGGAGAGAATAGTTGATCAAACAATTCTATAGGGTCTGGTCAGTGGTCTTGATTAAGCTTGAAAGATGATTTCAGATGTCTTTTCTCCAGCCTGGAGTCAACGTGACTTGCGATTTGAGCGATCCAAGTGCAATGTAAGTATAGGCAAGTTACCTGTGGAGTCTCTTGGTCATCTGTAGTCTGTTATAAGCTTGAGCGAAGGGTGGAGATCGGCACAGTAACAGCTTAACCGGCACGTAAAAGCCAAAAACCTGCCCTAAAGCAGTCCCATGTGGGTCTCGCCAAGACACGAGTGACGTCAACGTCGCTGCTTCCCATTGCTTCGCCATTGTCGAGGTCGCAAAGAACACTGATTCATCAAGCCGAGACCAAATGACTCTGGAGATGCTTTTTTTTCATGCTCAGAATTGTACCCTTCACTCAGATTACACTAGTCTGTGTCGGAAATAGTGTTCCAACGGCGCGGCTGAAGCCGGCTAAAAAAGCAGGCTAGAGCCAAGCTGTGACAAGCCGAGCCATTTATTCGGCTTGTTGGCTTTCATAATATCATGCTCGCTTGGCTTGGCTGACGAGCTGGCTTGAAGCAGCTAGAGCCAAATATATAATTAATATCCGTTTCCTACCAAATGAGGAAAATTACGTGGAAAAAAATCGTGACCGGCAAATATTTCAACGAAGTGTCACGGGAAAGTTATGGGAGATCTCGGGTAAGACTTCAATGGCTTTAGCTGATGGCTAAGCTCAAGCCAGCCGAGCCGAGCCATAGCTGAAACTTTAATTTGGCTGGGCAAGCCATAACGTGACCAAGCCAGCCCTAGCCAAGCCTAGCCGAGCCGAGCCGAACCGTTGGAACACTAGTTGGAAAATTTAGTTTTCCATAATAATGAAACAAGCATTTGTAGATGCCGGGCAGATTATAATGCGGCATAATGGCTGCCCCATGATGTCGAATTGTTATTTTTTAAAGATTCATTTTACAATAAACTAATCGTCCGGTGAGTCGTCTCTAAGTCCATCCTCCTTACCCTCTCAACGCTCCGCGCGCAGGACCCCAGGGCTGTCTATATTTGCCTCCGTGGCTCGATTCTTGTGATCACGGTCTCCGTGACCCCTCTGGTCTTCATGACCCCTTTTCTCCATTTCTCTTTTTGTACTATTCCTAGAGGTGTCAGCGAGTCACCCCTACCTGCAGGTATCTGTGGGTGGACCCGCAAAACGACCTGCAGGTAGAGGTGACCCGCGGATCATGACCTGCACAGGTCCGGATCCGGGACAGGTCACAGGTCAGGGACTCTAAATTTCACTGATCCGCAAGTTGACCTGCAGGTAATCCATAGATTTTTGTGACTGCTGCTTCTAAGTCTTTTTTCAAGGGACAAGTCAAGAGTAGAGACCTTCTATCATCTTATTTAGTAGGTCAATAAATTTTAGTTAATATTATAGTCCACAGACCACATATTTGATTTGTATTGTACATCAGTTTAAAGATGCAACAAAAACACACACTTTTTATTTCTAGAAGTATTCACACAAACTTCTCCTTGATTATTTATCTGGGTCCTTAGAAATTGTGGCACCAAGTGATTGAAGGTGAAAGAGTATTGAAAAAAATGTGGAACATGATCTAGTGTGTACATATTGATGAGTTACACAAATTTCATTTCTGGACATTCTTCTCAAACTCAATATTTAGAGATGGAAGTGGAAAAATGCTCCAAAATAAATAAAACAGGCCTTGTAAATACAATACTTTGTAAAAACCAAAAGGTTACTACATCAGTGTGATCTGTAGTATATAGTCCTGCTCTGGCCGCATTTTTAGATTTTTTGACCATGCCATTGTTGAGCAACATTGGAGTATAGTGCTTGAGTCACATGACTTTGCCTTCTGACCCTGTCCTCGAAATGTGATGCCTGCTTCTCAACAATGGCATGGTCAAAAAATCTAAAAAATTGTGCAGAGTGAGACTAATTACTCCAGATCACACTGATGTAGTAACCTCTTGGTTTTACGAAGTACTGTATTTACAAGACCTGTTTTATTTACTTTTGGAACATTTTTTCACTTTCATCTCTAAATATTGAGTTTGAGAAGAATGTCCAGAAATGAAATTTGTGTAACTCATCAATATGTACACACTAGATCATGTTCCACATTTTTTTTCAGTACCCTTTCACCTTCAATCACTTGGTGCCACAATTTCTAAGGACCCAGATAAATAATCAAGGAGAAGTTTGTGTGAGAACTTCTAGAAATAAAAAGTGTGTGGTTTCTTTGCATCTTCAAAATGATGTACAGCACAAATATATAATTATGCATTTTTTGGACAATTTCATCTGTTTGTGACGAAATTCCTTGGAGGTACCTTTGTAATTTGATGACCTGCGGGTACTCAGAGACCTGCAGGTAATTTGACCTGCAGGACAGGTACCTGTAGGTGCAGATCCGGGACAGGTCACAGGTCACTATTAAAAAAATTAAATACCTGCAGGTACGGATCCGGGTGGATCCGCGGGTGACTCGTTGACACCTCTAACTATTCCTTTTATAGTATTTTATCCGCCCACTTTATACTGACCGCCAGAGGGCTCGAGGTCCTTCACTCATCTCTATCACCTCGAGTCCTCTGG
>ML179529.1:4191-33185 GCA_004369135.1 Dendrothele bispora CBS 962.96
ACGGAGCTTGATTATTCGCGGCTTCCGAGGACTTGCCAGTTCGAGATCCTTGTACAACATTCTTGAGTGAAATTCCCGGGGTAGCTACATTAGAAGAAGGTCCGGTGGAGCGAGATTTATTGGGAGTAGATTCACTAGTGTTCAGGTGCGAGAGAGAATGAGAGGTCGATCTGACTTGAGGACTGGCAGGGGAACCACTAGCAAGCGTATTAGACGTTTTGCGAGAAGTAGGATTGGGGGGAGGACCGAAGGACATTATGGAATCGTTGGAGTCGCACTCGTTCCTTTAATACTCTTCGGGTCGCTGAAGAGCTACTAGATCCGTTAAACGACAGTCCTCGTGTTTTCGCGAGACTCAAAGGGAAAGAGGTAATTGTATCTCCATTAAACTCCAATAGCGACGGTAAAAGGATAATAAGAATTTTCGGATGTAGAAGAAAGAGAGTAGAAGGGATCAGATCACTTGCTTGCATCTATCGCACAGCAAGCACACTAGGATCGGTTCTACTTCATTCTTCAAGGAAAAGTGGAAACAGGACCGAAGGGGTTCAACTTTTGACGGGAGAGCAGAGGAAATTCTGTGAAACTAGCGGCGGTAGCTTCAACGTTAGCGTCGTCTCGAAGAGACACGTTGCGTTGATGTAAAAAGGAGGGAGGGACAGAATGCTGCGTCTTACCGCAACTCATTCTGTAGATTCTCGAAGCGTCGTAAAGCTCAAGAATCCGCGGTACCCCCACCACTGTCAAGCGTTCGTGACCAGGAAGACTTGAAGGCTTACTCATGACGCGTAGATAAAGCCTAGACTATGAGTCTAGAGGCGGTCGTGATGGAAATACAAGAAGATACATCGAATACAACTCTATCCGGCTGGACAGCACATGGAGTTCGAAGAGAATCAAGATGTATTTGTCTTTATTTACAATAGAAGGTATAGACGAGTATACTACGTAACATGTCTAAATAAAGTACAGTATGACAGCTGACTTGTTTAATACAATCTGAGGCGCTCGTTCCAAAGTCTTGGAACATTCGAGGGCAGTGCGAATTCCTCGTGTTGTGAGATATATCAAATGAGGTTCCCTGCAAATTTTAACGCTCATCTTCCACCCTCTCTTACATCTCAACATAGGCATACCCAAATAATGTCCAGCTTCTTCAACAATACCTCACATTGCTCTTTTCAAGGAAACATAACCAATATTGCTGGTGATTATATAAATCAGATAGTCGACTCCGAGGGTCAAATTGTCTCGCATGGTGCACGGGGAGAGTCAATATTTGACGAGGTTGGCTTCTCCCAGTCTTGAATATGGATATACAGATCACTCAAGAATAGTCTACCACTTAAACCACAGTACCAGAATTTACGTCAGTGCGATATGCGTCTCTTAATGTCGGAAATTTAAATATGGAGCCATAAGCGGCTGTAAGCGCTTATGATGAACGTAATGAAATCGGCCATTACAGGCCATTATGGCAGGGAGGAAATCATTATAAAGTCCTCGGTTAATCTAATTATGACGCATTATAAGGTGAGGCCGGCATGTATAATGTACACGTGATCATTATGGTTCGGAAAAAGAAAAATTAATCCTATTATGGATTCAACCGCTTATTGTACACACTGGACAGCCCCGGGAATCGAACCAGCGATCCTTAGGGTATAGGCAATACTGCGCCAGCGCAATATACCACTATACCATCTGGTTGTATTTTCTACAAACCCCAAGCTTTATATGACTAGCTACGGTCAAGCATATAACCACAATCATTGTCTGTTGCGAGCTCACCGCCTGAGTCCCGACTATCCCCCTCACTGTGTTGGACAGTGAGCATGCTTGTCCCTTCACAAAAAAACTGTATTATACAAAATTCAAATCACTGCAGGTGATTTGATTAAATACAACACTTAGAATTCACAATAAGACACGTACGTTGGTGCCTGTGTCCGTCGGTATATCGGCTTCTACTGTGTGGCATCGGTCTGCCGTGTGATCATGCTGTCCCCACAGCGAGCATCTCCCTCAATCATTCACAGAAAGCATATGAGAGGCATGTCGCAATCACGAAATATAGAAATTTATACAGCCTCAAACGTGTGAAAGCAGATATAAGCGATTATCACCTCCCATCCCGACACTCTGAACATCACCTCCCCCTTCCCGCTACCCCCCTTTTATTCTGTAACACATTTTCTTTGTAGGTTCTTTTGTATGGCACTAATTTTTGCATGGCCAAGCTGTGTAAGTGTCAAATCACCTTGCATCCAGGTCGTGAGAATTTAACAAAGACCACAAAAAAGGCAGTTGTTGGTGTGTCGGGATTGGATATCTGTGTGTCGGGCAGTAATATCAGGTGAGATAAGGCAAAGGATACAATATTTACTTAAATTCTCCATAGTGTTGCATCCGTTACAGTGATTAGATCTATAGTAACTTGTAAGTATGTTGATTGAACTTGATAATTAGTACTATGACCATAAAGCACGACTTCATAGCTCAGACTTTCTAATCCAATGATTTGATAAATAATCGGGGCCCATTTTGAGTCGAGATCAGGACTGTGACACCGTAATCACAAGGGATTATTTTTCACTCTACAACTTGAACACGTAGACAGTTTACGAAAGGAATCTTGAGATAATTAGCAGAGGCTATCCAACAATACACTACAACTATAGAAAATTCAAGTGAATATTGTATCCTTTGCCTTATCTCACCAGATAATACTGCCCAACACACATATATCCAATCCCGACACACCGACAACTGCCTTTTTTGTGGTCTTTGTTAAATTCTCATGGCCTGGATACAAGGTGATTTGACACTTACACAGCTTGGCCAAGCACAGATTAGTGCCATACAAAAGAACCTACAAGGAAAATGTATTACAGATTAAAAGGGGGGTAGCGGGAAGGGGGAGGTGATGTTCGGAGTGTCGGGATGGGAGATGATAATCGCTTATATCTGCTTTCACACGTTTGAGGCTTTATATTTGGTGATTGCGATGTGCCTCTTGTATGCTTTCTGTGAATGATTGAGGGAGATGCTCGCTGTGGGGACAGCATGATCACACGGCAGACCGATGCCACACAGTAGAAGCCGACATACCGACGGACACAAGCACCGACGTACGCGCCTTATTGTGAATTCGCTTCGGTTGTTCCCAGGTCATAAGCGATTATAACGGCCCGGTTCCAATTATGATTATATTTGATGCCGGTTCTGATTTATAATGCCGGTTCCGATTTATGATTATATTACGATGCCGTTATAATGCTGATCTCATTGTAATGACGAAACTTTTTTTCCGACATACAACAGCTGTCAATCAGAGAAGTTGATGAGAAACTGCAAAGGTGGAGCCCACGGCCTAAATTGAAGTATACAACGACTGCCTACAAGATTGGCCTATTTGGCCACGCAGCTGGTGCTTCAATTCATTGTGTAGCTGTGCGTTACAGTGGAAAAGATGCTTATGCTGTATGTCTTTCATATTTCCCAAGATAAAGAAAAAACTCAAATGACCCCGACCTACAATACTTTTCCAGGCATGGGAATGAGACTTCTTACAATATTCTAACCAGTACAGTTCTTATTTCTTTTTTCTTTTTGTCTTGTTCACAAAGTTCTTTGGTGAAATGTTTACTAGACATCCAAATCTTGTTCATCTATTTGGATTAAATCGACAAAAGTCAAATCCATCTTTGATTTTCTGTGATGGTCAGTGGGATTGATATTGATTACTAGAGTGGTATTGATTGACCTTTCAATCTAAACTTGTAGATGTTGTTCCATTGATGCAAGTCTGGGAAGATTGCTCCCCTATTGTCAAGTCGTATATTCACTACAGCTTTGTATGTCATTTCCTCCCCACAACTCCAACCTTTTATATCTCATGTTAGATTCCCAGATTTTGGCAAGAATGGAACCCAGAGGTGAACTTTATGACCTCATAAGTGAAAGTGTTAATGTCAGATTTGAGTCTTTTTTTTGCACTGCGAATTGTGTTCATTGGTTAATATTTTTCATAGAAAAATGCTGTATTCATCCGGTGTGATACAGGAGAGATTTGTTTTGGTTCACAAGGACCATCCAAAGAGATCCCATCAGATCTTGGATATTTTGGACCGACCAGTGGGACTTCAGGCATATCATTGCCTTTTAGCTTGTATCACGATGAAGCTGGTCTCAAAAAATATCTATCAGGGATGATGGGACAGAAGAACCCTCAAGTATTGGGCCCAAAATTCAGGATACATTTGTCACATTCTCTCGATGATGTCATATCAACTGAGGTTGTACGTTTTCCCTCAATACTAGGGCGAGGTCATGATGGACTCAGACAAAAGCTTATTGGGTCATTCAAAAATATGGATCAGTCATATTCATACACATTGGAGCCCTGGAGATATGATTATGATTATGATAACAATGGAAAATTACTTGGAACTGGGTGGACTCGGTGGGTCACTAAAATAGTATGGATGAGGATTAGAACTGGAACTCACTTTTTAACTGCGACACCAAAATTATGCTTTAGGTTTCACTATGAGAGTTACATTGGAAAGGAATTTCGGCTTCGTGTTGATTGCAGCCCTGAGTCCACAGAAAGGATATGGAATGCTTGGTTTCATCAGAAACAACACTGTCTCAATGTGGTCCAAGGAGATGCATTTGACAAATTTGGTAAACAAATTTTCGTTCCTAAAACAGATTGGTTTTGATGCAGCCAAACACAGATGTAATTACCTCATTGACCTTCCAGCTCCAAGATAGGATTGACAACCGTGTGGTCGGACATCCGGTAGTCATGCCAAGGAATGTTTATCTGTTTATTGCACCAGTGACCCTCAATAGGTGCCCTGAAAGTGGTTCAACTGGAGTAAGATGGTTGGCAAATCAAAAAAATCATTATTTCTGGTCGTTTGACCCATCTGGAACTACCCCATTATCAAGGAGAATTTGCGATATCTTAGGATTTCCGAAATACAGAACATCCATTTCTCCGATACTACACAAGTCATTCGATTATCAGTATGCAGCTGCCAGGTATTTACAAGAGATTCAAGGATTTGATCCTTTGACACAAGATTATGCTCGATTCCATGGACTCCCACTGGTTGAGGTATTCTCACCATTGGAACATTTCCGTCGGAATGGTTCGTGTAACACACTATTTGATCGAGAAGAATTCTCTGATTATTGAATGATTTAATAGTGGTAGACTCAGCCGAAGAAGACCAAGAAGTATTGGATATGTGGTCTGATGCCGAAGAAACATTAAGCAACGTGTCGGATTCGGAGACAGTGTATGCGGATGCTAGTTCACAACTTCAGAGTGAGTCCTCGAGAAGTTAGATTTCTTTGATGTATCAATGGATGTTTTTAGCAATTCCGTTTCCGATCCCTAGTACCGAGCAAAGACTGAATTGGATTACTCCAAAATTTTCGGGTGACTTGGACCTGAGGAATTTCGAGGGAGATTGCTCTTTTAATGAAGAGTCGGATGAATCAGCTTCTCAGACCTCTGGGTTACTTCCGTATTTTGGATCAGCCTTAACTACGGGCTGCAAACTAAGTTCATGGCTGCGTGCATATCTTATTCAAGGGGATGTCGAGTCATGGACGGGTGACAGGAATCAAAATAATTTTTGTTGGAGGTTTACTTCCAGCGTCTCCGACACTGGTGAACAAGAAATATACACCTATCGTAGGATTTGTCTCGAATGTCTCCATATGGGTCGGCATCAACAAAGAATAGAAGAGTGGTATTGGGATAGTACACGGTGTATTAAGTGCAGAGAGAGTAACTGGCGGAATCCCTACATACAACTCAGAAAACGTCGTGCTTCCATCTAGACGCTGAATCTGGCTAGTAGGAAGATCAATATCAATGATATCCGTCGTGTATACAAGTAGACTCATTTATACGTGGTACAACAAGTGGCCAAGTATATCATTTCAATACATAAACAGTCGGTGAAAGAGGTGGAGGCAGTTCCTGAATGATCATGCGCTTGGACCTTGACTTGAGTCGATGCCGAGTCAAAGAAAGGGACTGGGACAGGATGCGGCTGTGCCAAGGGTTGGCTTTTGCCTTTGGGACAAACAAACAACGAGTTTTCAGTGACACCATCGGACCTTGAAAAAGTTGCCGAGTACGTTTCTTCGTCTACCCACTTCTGAGCCTTCCCGTCCGATTCTGCTCCTCATCGTGCCAGAGACACTCGGTCTCCCAAGCTCAACACAGACATCTCCTCTACCAAGTGCGTTCCATATGATGTCATTTCGAACCCGACGTCAATACGTCATGGAATAGAGCCCCATTGGATGAGTTTTACACGGAGGCCTTGGAGATAGATAGATAGATAGATAGATACACGCCAAGTGGCCCCTTCAGGACCCGGCGGGGTGGCATTGTGCAGTCACAGTATTCTATAGACACTATGCTACAGGGCGAGGCTGTCCCCCCACACGCAGCCGCTTGTAAAGACTTTCCGAGCCGAATCACGAACTTACTCCGAAGCCGGTAGGACATTCGTTCCATCAAGACAAGCATGATTATACTTATTATTGGTTCCCAGTGATCTCTTCAGGACCAATGAACATTTTTGTCTTTGCCCAGTGAACAGAGATTTCATACAAGTACGCCGGTGAGAATGCTATCAATACCAAAGCAGAGAGGAAGCTGGTTAGAAGGATCGATAGGTTGAAATCACCTTGGTGCGTTCTTGTATATTCCCCATTGCGTTAGTGGTTAACACAATTTCTGGCCGTATGTTGACATGTCCTATGTGCGTCAAACCTATACTCCCTAGAAGACCACCTCTCCATCATATGCATGCTTTGGTATGTCGACAAAACGACCCTGGGTTCCTCTGCGATATTTGTTATCGAAGCCGATCTACATCTCCAATTCCGAGTACCGGCAGTACGTTAATGTACCCGTCGACGTCAGTACTACCTCCTAAATGGCAAGCTTATATCCGTTGACACACATTTACTTGGTTGTCTTCCTTCTTCCCTCGTGTGGGGTCTACTTTCCAACTTGCTTATGCAAAAGACTTCGATGGGCTATCACTACATCTACTGCGTGGGTTTTCTCTCGATATATGCGTGTGTCTCTTCTCGACTCATCATAAAAAAGGTCTCCGCGCTTGCAGGGCACAAGCCAGTTCTTGCAATTGTGCGGAACTCTCTGTGTCTCGTATATTCTCAAGGTGTTTTCGAAGTAGCTGATGCAGCGTACGGATCGTCTCTCTCACGTTAACCTTCCTCTCAATCGAGTGGATCCCTTTCAGGCTCATGTCAATCCCCATGCTCCATGAACGTTTCAAGTAGCCTTCTCGCATATCTGCTTGTTACTTCGCAAATGGACTTGAACTTGCCAGTGGTGGGCTGTTGGGTCATACGATTAACCATATCAGATGTGTTTATCGAGTTGGAAATACGAGCGGGGTTTCGCTATTAGACTCTTTTGTAGATCTATCATTCTCGAAATGCACCTGACTACCAGTTCAGGATCGGTGACAAGCTCGTGTGGAATCACTTATTCTTATGCTACAGAGACTGTATTCTGTTCGAGCGAATCGATATCGGTTATTACGAGACGAGAAGGTGGGATTAAAGAGCGCTCATTGGTCCCACATGTATGTCTGTGTCCTCTTTATCCTCTCCACTATCGCTGGAACACTGAACTTGGTTTCCTGCTCTCTCCTCAACACGCCTCCCCTGATAAACTGATCCAACTGGATCATACCAAGCGTTTTCTGTTCCAGAGTTGAGTTCAATCACGAGCGATACTCCTTCATTCGGGTCGGGAACTTGCATATATGCTGTTTGAAAGGGGCCAAAAATAAATTCCGCTCTTTCAGCTCATTTTTGACATTTTCCGACATTCTGACCAGTTCCTCCGACATTACGAGCGTGACTGTGACAAGGTCCAATTTTCGACACTTCGAATTTCTGATTCCGACTTCGACATTTGTTTTCCGACATTCCACTAAATTTTCCGACACTTCAAATTTTTGATTCCGACTTCAACATTTATTACCGACATTCCACTTCATTTTTCGACACTTCAAATTTCTGATTCCGACTTCAACATTTCTTTCCGACATTCCACTTTAGTTTTTCGACACTTCAAATGTCTGATTTCGACTTCACTTTTCTCTTCAACACTTCAATACTTACATATTCCGATACTTCATTTTTGCGTTGACATTTCAACATTACAATTTCAACATTCTGCGTAACTATCACTGCATGTAATTTTTCACATAAAGGGGCTTTTATTGCTCAAAAATATTACTAAAAAAAGTAATCCAGCAATCAGCCACCTACCATATTTAGTAGTTTCTCATATGACAATCCTGGTAAAACAAATCTACAGTCAGAAGTAGATACTGAGGTGAAGTCAGACATGTAATGTTGAGATGTTGACAGAAAAGTGAAGTATTGGAATATGTAAGTTGTAAAGTGTTGAAGAAAAAAGTGAAGTCGAAATCAAAGTTTGAAGTGTCGAAAAATAAAAGTGGAATGTCGGAAAGAAATGTTGAAGTCGAAATCGAAAATTTGAAGTGTTGAAAAATAAAAGTGGAATGTCGGAAAACAAATGGTGAAGTCGGAATTAAGAACTTGAAGTGTCGGAAAATTAAGTGGAATGTCGGAAAGCAAATGTTGAAGTCGGAATCAGAAATTTGAAGTGTCGAAAATTGCACCTTGTCACAGTCACACTTGAAATGTCGGAGGAACTGGTCGGAATGTCGGAAGATGTCAAAAATGAGTTGAAAGAGCGGAATTTATTTTTGGCCCCTTTCAAACAGCATATGCATATATGCACGGGGGAACATTGGTGGTCCCTTGGTTTGAGGAAACTCAAAAGGAGAGGAACTTTAAACTAACGTGGAAGTATCACAACGGTTTGTTTTGACTATTAGGCCCTTCTTTTGTACCGCTCTCAAGATGCACCTGAGTACTTTATCGGACTCAGAATCGGTGGTATGCTCGTGTACTATTGTATAAGTAGTGCTTAATTTATGCTTGTGCCGTGGAGACTGTATTTTGTATGTAATTTTGATTAGAGTTGCAAACTGGTTGCGAGAAAAGAAGGCGGGATTGAAAAGTGCTCATTCAGAGTTTTTCGTTGACTGAGGTGGAGTCTTCACATTCTCCTCAGACAAAGGGCGAGCATTATGCAGAACTATTCTGCACGAAAAAGATCCATGAAGACTCACACGACTGACAGTGGTCAAGCCTGGTTCCGCTCCGAGTACGGTGTACCAAAGCATTCAAGTTTCTCCGTAGCTCCAATCCAGTGTCACCTGGAGAAACCCGAAGAGCGCATCAACTCTCTGCTGAATCGATGTATACGACATAGAGGGTTTTGAGGGAGATCATAATGTATTGAAGGGGTATTGAGAGATAGTAGAGACATAAAAAATTCGTGTAGAAGTGAGTGTCGAGGACGTGTCGAGGTAGTACAGCGTCCGTTAGAAGTGCCGTGGGAATGTCGCTAAATCTCAGTTGACTGGTCCCACGCGCGTTACAGCTACTCGCTCATGACTCCCAGTAGGAAGTTAGGTCATTTCTAAGCTTTTTTGAGCATTTAAATGTACAGAAATGTTTTAAATGTTAGATGGGCATTTAGAGCCATTTTCGTAAATTTACGAACATTTAAATGTACAAAAATGATATTGTGAACATTTCTGGGAATTAATAAAATAATATAATCCCGTTCCCATATCCCTCATGCTGTTCCGCCCGCCTGAGAACCTCCTTCTCGTCCCCTCGTTTCCTCCTCCCATCCGATCGCTCGTTTCGTTCCGGTGATCTCTCGTTCTGTCTCATTCCCTCGTTCCATTCTGCCATAACCCTGCCCAACTTCTGATAACATGAAAAGACAAATTGATACTGTACATAACCAAAAGTAAGTTATAAAATGTCAAGTCCTCGCAATGGCAACGTTTGCGTACCTTCTGAGTCCAAATAAATATAGGCGGGCAAAGCATATTGTAGTGGTCATCCGAACACGGCAGGCTTGCATTGTACCCGCCGAAAATGAAATAGCGTCAACAGCCATTTGACTCACTCTATGCGTGGCTATATGCGCGTGTAGATGGTCCTATTGGAATAACGATCAAACAGGAGTGCACGAGGACAATGGAGAATGAGTAAAAGTACTTTAAGTAGGTATACACACTCGGATCAAATCCATGGGAAGTCGGCGCTGCGACTCGGCACGTCTTGTGTCGCCTTGTGAAGTAGATTTCAAGTAAAGTACAGAGAATAGTTGAGGATAGTGACAAGAAAATGACTTACACAACTTAGGGCAATTGGACAATGGTAGTGGTCATAGAGAAAGCGGCGACACAGACTAAGACACATCGGAACGCTTAATGTAGGCTGGCGGAGTATGCCGAACGCAAACGCCGTGAACGCAAACAAAGTTGAGAAGGGGATCGCAAAAAAGAACTTGCAAATTATAGAATTGAAGTTGGCCTTCAAAAGATTTGTTTGGGAATTCTAAACCGATGTGTCTCTTAAATCCTAAAAATAGACTAGTAGTGGGTCTTAGAAAATTGCATGAAATGCACAGAAATACACAGAAATGAAATAAATGTCTAGAAATGCGTGGTAAAAACCTGACTTCCTACTGGGCATGACTCAACACAATGGTCTCCACTTAGCTTCAATGCTCATTTCGTTCCAACTTTCTTCTCTTGGTGACGTTCATCTGGTCCCTTATCCTCATTTCGTTACCTATGGTCAAGAACAGCCGATTCTCTCGCCATCACCGGTGCTGCTGGTCCCTTTTTCATTACTTTTTCCATGGTTCTGATATCTGCTGGGACGGTGTGTCTCTTTGAGCTTCATTATCCGACTTTTCCTGAGCTTTTTACTGAAGGTCCGTACTTATAGTTGATGTAATCTACCCAACTCTTCCCTTCAAGCTCCTCACCAGACCCATATGTGTTCTCATTGTGCTCAACATGTTTACCCACTATTCCCTTGCTTGTACGATACCACCTGGCGTTGTCAATGCGGAAGGTCCACAACTGCCTAAAACGTTACCCAAGCATCTTCTATGGGCTTCACTGAAACGGTCAACAGACGACCACGCATACAGGGCATTATCGCCCTTAGAAAATGGTTTTAGGAGGGGCGAGAGGACAAGGAGGTTGTATATTACGAGGACTGAGATTACCAAGTGTTGGAAATGTGGACAAATGAGGCCGGAGGTGAGTTGCATTGTCCTGTCGAACGAAAGAGTTGGCGCCCGATAAGACGATAGCGCATCACTGTAGGATCTGTAACCGCCGCATGATGAAGTATGATCATCATTGTCCTGTGAGTCCTTTAGGCTTTGCTCTCGTTTTCTTGTCCTGAGCTCATGTTTTCTGCAGTGTGAGTCTTGCTGTCCACTTCCCCCTTTCTGTCCCTATGGATTGTAAGGTATAAACAATGTGTTGGAATATACAACGAGCGGCGCTTTGTCATGTTTATGTATGTTGCTCCGTTCATGAGTCCTAGTCCTATCTAAGTCTTTGACTGTATTATAACCAATAGGATGTACCTCCGTCTTTCCACCGGACTCTATGTTTTACAAGGCTATCAGCAATTACTTAACGCCCTTAGGTTATTATTCCAGGTCGGGCCTATTATTCGAGCTACCGACCACAAACATAACTAGCCTAACATCCCACTTAGATAACAGATTTGATGGTCATATCACGTCCCCGTCATCGTGTACCTACTCACATTTATTCTCTCCTGCGTCTTGTGTTTTGCCGTAGGAATCATGCTGATCGTTGCCTTATGGAGCGTCATGAAAGGCGAAACGTCAGTTGAAGCGCAGGATCATGAGATTTACAGGAAAGTTGCGTTGAGTAGGGGTGTGAGAATTCAAATCCTTGAGCGCGCTCTCTCCCCTTGTTGTCCATGTTTCATGGCTAGGGAAACTGATCTGATGTCATCAGGCATTTATCAACTCTGACGACTTGGGCAAGATGCAGAACTTAAAGTTGTTCTTCAATATCGGGGAAGGAGGATAGTGAGTAACCCATTGTCGTGTATCTCGGGTCAAAAACCCATACTCGTCAACGTTACCTTCTCATCTCCTTCGTTTGAATCATTGCCCATGATGATCCCCCTTTCTGTTGATCATTGCCCATGATGATCCCCCTTTCTGTTGATCATTGCCCATGATGATCCCCCTTTCTGTTGATCATTGCCCATGATGATCCCCCTTTCTGTTGATCATACCCCCTCTCATCACCTTCGTCGAATCATCGCCCGTGATGATCCCCCTTTTTCATTGATTGTAATTTTTCTCACTGCCATTACAGTCCGATATACACTCTTTTCGTACTGTTCCGTATTTTACCATACACCGACGGACGATCATGGGCTACAAGAGAAGGTTTCGAAATTAAAAACATCGCGACGGCAGAAGAGGAGAGGAGTTGACTGATGATGAGATGGATGAGAATGATTTAGAGGAGTTGGACGGAAGGGGGAGCACTTGTCGGGAGAAGATCAGTACGGGATATCAGTCTCGGAAGTGAGGTGAGCAACAAAGATCCCACTTCATCTCATTTTCAATATTCCTATCGTTGAAAATCATGTATGTGATGCTAAATTACCGGCCATATGACACTTCGAGTATTCGAAAAGATGCTGGGAAGCTGGTTGATCTACGTCCGGCTATAATATAATTGGCAGTGTACTTTGTTGTACATTGAGTTGACCTGATCTTGTCTTTTGATCATTTTTCTCTGGTGCTAACTGCCTGGTTTTATCTTCCTTTAGATTCAAGTTGGAAATAAGTATGGTGTGGGGGTTGGCAGTTGAGCTTGGGCAGGCTTTCGTGAACTATCTATTCTGCTATTCTTGAAGAATGTCTCTGAACCATATGGAAAGAAGGAGCTCGTCTCCATTTGTTCACCAACAGAGATGTCTACCATGAGATTAGTCCTCGCCCACATGATCACACTCTCCACAATCTGTCTTTTAACCTCTGATCCATGTTTATCTCACTATCATGGAGGTACACATTTGTTTCGAACGTAAGTTTAAGACTCAGAATTAATAGTACTCAATGTTTGATTGAACTGTTCGTGTAAGTAGCGTAGTTTGAAGTCCGAAATATAAATGACAAACTTATCTGGGTAGGCGTTTCTCCACAAACACCTCTACCTAGCTGTTTATGTCTTCGATGCAATCTCGACCTCTCTCTGAAGCTGATCTCTCGGTTATCAAAAATTACTTCGGACGAGTGGCAATATCTTTTCTATTGTATGGCGTTTACGCAACGCTCTCCCTTACTGCCATTTTTTTAGTACTGTGCGTAGACTGAAAACCCATTTCTTCAATCAAGTTATGCCCTAATATGCTTCCACATTACCATGACTCCAATTAGATTGAAAAAGGCCTCAAATACCATGACTGTATTGCCCCTTCTCACAGGACTTATGCTTTTGACCAGCTTACTTGATACTGTCTTCAACTTAGAGTCTTTTGTTGTGCAAAACCCATCAATGAGTTTTAGTCCACCACCAGACCCCGAAAAGTTGAACACAGTATTAAAAAGGATGGAAATTATTCAAATTTTCGTGGAAAGGCTCAATGTAGTATCCTTTGTTCAAAGTATGTTCCATAGTTGATCACTCATTGACTTGTTAGTATATCATTAGTGATGGGATTGTAGTGTGGAGAGCATGGATTATGTTCCCAGAGAGTCGTCCTGTCAGACTGACACTATTGTTCTGCATGGTTGGTTCCTTAGGTGAGTATATTTACTAGGTGTATTATCACAAGTTTTAACTTCATTACAATCAGTTGCAGGTTTTGTGGATGCAGGGCTTGTTGCAGCACAAGCAATAAAACGTCTGGAAGGTGATACTATCCCAAAAATCAATATCTTGATCTTGGCCCTTCCACTTTTGTTCACAAATATGATTGCTACTCTGCTCATTGGGTATAAGACATGGTGAGGCCATCAAATTCAAAGGAAGATCTTAGATGACACTTAGATAATGAGTAATTCCACAGGTATCATTACCAAGATCTCAAAAAGAATCTGAGTAACAGTGGCACATCATCCAGCAGGGTACAGAAAGTTCTACTACTGTTGGTTGAATCTGGATCAGTGTATTGCATTTTCTGGGTAAGTAAAAGAATTGTGCTTGTTTTTGTTTTAACCAACAGTAAATGCAGATAGTTTATATCATACTACCATTTAAGTATGGTGAAAATACTGTATCCGACATCTGGGGTGCAGCAGTACCAGAGCTTTCAGTGGGCTCTATACTCTCTTTCCGAAAATATGTATTAATACTGAAATTCACAGGCTTTATACCCAGTTCTTATTGTTGTCATAGCAGCAGCTGAAAATGCCAAGCCTGCCACCATTGATGAAATGTCTTTATCACAATCAATTCGATTTGCTTCAGGTCAAGCAAGTAGTTTTGAAGGGCACATGTCAATGACAGAATCTCAGTCTAATGCACCTGGAACTACAACATTATTGGAAGCAGAGGCTGCAGAGCATACAGGAGGAAATCTAACATGACTTGTATGACATAGTCTCTCATTCTATATGAGAACTATTTTTAATTTTATTAGCTGTTGTCTTGCATGACTGTATTTTGTTCTTCTTAAATACCTTTTCTTCAATAAGGCCTAGGTGTTATATTTATTTATTTATTTATTCAATTCTTGAACTAGTAATCTAAGTGTGTTTAATGATTCTACAGAAGGCCAACTAATCTAGATAGTACTCTGAAACCAGTTGTCCAGAATACAAAGGACTGAAAAGTGACTGCGATGTTGCTGTCCACTACGGAGTTTCACAGAGCTCAGTGGACAGTTTGGTGAATCAAATGGGTTTATCGCACTTAAAACAGTACGTACCCACACTAAATTAACAACACTCAGCCCTTCTTGAAGACTTGGCCATAGCAATGCGAGAATATTGAAGACTCAAAGGTTGAATGTTGATCAAACAAATTAGAATCTTAGACAAATGAACCAGTATCTTTCAGTCTGGATACGGATCTTTCTTGTGTAAATACCATAAGAGTGGAAAAGCAGGTTCGACTTTTTCGTCAGTCTACATATGCAATTGCAAAATAACAAGAAGAAAGAAAACCGACCATATCACCACACATAGGAGCTTTGTTGCTGTCTGCACGATACGTGCAAAACCTTGAACTTCCTGATGGAGAAGAACTTGTTGTAAGGGGCAGTGAGTTTGTCGGGACTGCCAAAGTTAGAGAACAATGTGAATGGACGGGGTGTCCGATATCTCCACTCAGAAAAGGATACTAGCCGGTTCAATCCATCGCAGAGGACAAGGAGATGGGTCTTCTAAATGTGGTTAAGGACAGTGGGGAATCAAAATATGGACATTCTAATCCGCCTTCCATTGACCAATTAATTGACAGGAAGATTAAAAGGGCTCTCTTGTGTCCAAAAATAGGGACAAATTGGGAAAGATGTGCTGAGAAAGGATATGGCTAAACCAAACCCGCCTATTGGTCCTACATATTATTTTTATGTGATATACTCAAGAACAAGTCGGCTCGAAAGCAGTATACAAGACGGCGTCGATGAGGACTATGGTGACTTCGCTGTGGCATCAGATCATAGGGGTTAGTCCCACGGTGTTCAAGATGATACCAGAAAGTACTCGAATAAGCCTTAAAACTTGAGGAGGGAGTATATAAATAAAGATGGGGAAAACTTGAAACGGTAAGACAGCCATGATTCCAAAAGCGGTGTGAAGATGAGCACTGGAGAAGGAATCTATTAACCGGGCAAGGTTGCAAAATCATGTTCAAGCTCCAAGGCGTTACAGTCGTTTGCATAAGTCGTGAGAATCCGCGCGTCGGCAAAAAAAGTAATGAAACATATGCATGTAGCAGTAAATCCCTTATAGCTCAGCAACTAGAAGGATCTGAGATGATATCCAGATATCGGTTTGTGCAGAAAAACCCCCCGCACATGCCTATAAACTCAGATTTTTAATAATTTGGATTTTTTGTTGTCATATGCACAAATTATCATTTTTTGTTAGAAAAAATGTCAGTTTGGCAAAAACCCAAATTATTCAAAATCTGGGTTTACAGGCATGTGCGGGGGGTTTTTCTGCACAGATTGATATTTGCCCATAATTTTAAATCCTTGTGGTTGTTGAGCTATCAAGGATTTATTGCTTAACCATATGTTGTGTTACATTTGTTTGCGACGCGCGGATTCTCACGACTTATGCAAACGACTGTAGTGAAATCGGGCTCAGAATTGAACTTGTTTTCTGACCGGATAACTTCCTTCGCTGGGCGGTTTCTATGAAAAAATGAAGAATTGACTAAGTATCTATGTTATATGATTTCCATAGTCTTGTGATTGAATAAAAGGGCGGACACCAACGACCACAGTAGTCGAGGGACCGCGCAGTCCATCTCAACGTTGTCTGATGCACAGAAACAACGCCGTTACAACGAAGGCACACGTCAAGGTATGAATGTACTAAATATATCCAGAAGCCATTCCAATTCACCGGTCAAATCGGACTGGAACGATGGCAGCAACACGCTGCTTCGCTGGCCGGTGATTCTATGAGAACTCCGCCGTTGTTTGCTTCCCTTTTTCCAAAGCCTTCGGCTCAGGGTCTAGAGCCTAGGTCACTCCTTTCGCATTCCTCCCGTCTGATTCTGCTCCTCACCGTGCCAGAGACACTCGGTCTCCCAAACTCAACTCAGACGTCTCCTAAGTGTGTTCCATATGATGTAATTTCGAACCCGGCGTGTCTGACAACAGTTTTCGGAATGTATCTGGTTTTCCTCAATACACCGTGGAATACACTGTGGAATAGAGCCCCGTTGGATGAAGTGTTACGATGAAGACAATATCAATCCCGAAGCAGAGTGGACGCTGGTTAGAAAGATCGGCAACTATATCAGGAAAGCTAGATGAGGATTGAAGGAACTAGTGACTGTTGCTTCGTTGTGTGATGTTGCTACATGGGTTCACTTGTTATTTTTTCCGTTGTTATTCTCGTTTTATCCTTTTCTTGCTCGTTCCTGGACTAACCTAAAGACATACTATTCTGGAATCGGAAACAATAAAGAAGACCATTGGATGAGCACCGGGTGTCCTACAGAAGTCGCTTTGCAAGTCTTTGCTCACAAACTTGGGATGGGACAGCCTTCATTGGTTGCCCGTAAAGCTTCTGCATCACCGTTTTCCGACCCTTCGTCTGAACCTAAAGCTGACTCGGAGAGGCAGCCACTCAACGTGATGTGGATGCCGGAAGACAACGTTGGGACGCTGCTTCCTTTCCTTCATCCCGTTCCTCGAAACGTCTCAAGACAGAATATCCTTTCGACTCTTATTTGAAGCGGACATCTATTGATCGATAAAGAGAGCCCAGTCTACTTATCCCTTACTTCTTTTCAAAGGCGCTTGCTCTCCGACTGCTCGGAATAAGCTGATCCATCCTCGTTTACATATTCAGACAGAGACGGAAAAAGAGACACGGAAAAAGAGAGAGAAGGTAATACTGGGGCCACCTGTTTTTTAAGATGCGGTGTTAAGATGCGCATCTTGATGCATCTTATACGCATCTTAAATGCATCTTAATTTCGATGTGGCTGTGCAAAATGCATCTTAAATTCGACGTGGCTGTGTAATACCAGTATTAATACTGTATTAATACTGTACGACTTCTCAGCAATGCTCATGGGCCATGGGCCCTTTGAGAATAACAACAAGTCACTGTGATAACACTGTCATGATGCCGATTATTGTACTGAAAATCTCTGAAAATCGCAAGTTTTCAACAAGTTTATTAAAAATTTTCTCTTGTCGCACTGTTCCAAGCAAAAACTTTGTTTACATGGTCACAAGTCCATATCAAAATGGTACAGCACTACAAGGTTTTGGCAAGCCTTGAAATTATTTGGACTATAGAAAATGGGATCTATTAAAAATATAGGAGAAAATAATGAATGCCGAGTGTGTATCGAAAGCCATTATCAATTCTGGTGGATACATAAAATACTTCAGTAGTCTGATGTATATTAATATGTTCAGAGATACGGTCACCTTCTTGATTATCCATCATTCTGTGTTATGTTGATATTTTTTATTGCTTGAAATACTTCACTATCATCAATCTCATTAGAATTCTTTGAATATAAACATTTCAGTGTCTTGGATGTGATTTACAAGGGTTTCATCATATCCTCGAATATTCTAGATGCACCTTGACACACCTTGAAAGCATCTAAAAGCATCTTAAAAGCATCTTAAAAGCATCTTAAAAGCATCTTAAAGCATCTTAAAAGCATCTTAAAGCATCTTAAGTGCATCTTAAAGCATCTTAAATGCATCTTAAAGCATCTTGAGGGCATCTTAAAGTGCACATCTTAAGTGCACATCTCAATTGCATCTTCAGTCCATTTTATATCCGCGGGTGACCGATATTTGGTCCGGCTGGATTTTCACCTTCCAAACCGACTCACGACTAGTTGCCTCGATCCGTTCGACTCAACGGCACGGTCAAAAAATCTGAAATTAGGTACAGAGGACAGTCAAATATTATAGATTATGTATATGTAATTATTTTGATGTTCACGAAATTTTTTCATGGTATTTACACAAAAATAATAGTTGAAAATGGAAAACACATGGATTATACTTTTATCTGACAGACTCATTTTGTGAGCTTCTCTAGAATCATTATTTCCATTGGTATAGGGTAGGAACAATGTCTAATAACCATTAATGTAATAAAAATACTGGTTGGATATGACATGAATGCATCTTGAATGCATCTTAAATGCATCTTAAATGCATCTCACGCGCATCTTGAGTGCATCTTGACATGCATCTTAAATTCCTATATGCCCGGTAATACTGTCATTGAAGCACGCTGCACGGCGACTCCACTGCTTCGATTTTCATTGTTTTACTGGGTTACTCAGCTGACAGCTCATATCGAAATTTGCTTCTTAGATTTAGACAAGGTCCTCCGAGAGCGCTCTAAACTTAAACCTTTTCATCCGAAATCGATGCTTTTCCAAGACCAAAAACGAGTCAAGTCTGCTTCGACATATCTTTTCTATTTGTACTCTTCAAGAGGAGGAATCACAGCCGTGCATAAACACGGTTGACCAGACAGTGTGCTCTTACCTCTCAAAATTCTCGAATTGCTCTTGCCTCAGAACGCACCTACTCATCCTCAAGAGCTCTGTCCAGCGTCATTCTTCAAAGACTCAAAACAAACGAGACCGATGGTTCTAGTGAAAATGATGTAAAGGCTCGGTTAGAAGAGTTCATCTTCTTTGTCTCTCAAATTAATCCTTTTGCTGATCAACTCACAAAGATATGGTGAGAACCTTCTCCCGGACAAAGGTGGTGTCTCAACCACCTCTCTTTGCGTTAGACAGATGACCGACGCACCTACTCTCGTCCGTTTCATTACCATGACTCTCCTTCGGTGTACAGGACTGGATTGAAGGAGCTGTCATCATCGCTATCATTGTCCGCTGTTGGATTCTTCCAGGAGAACGATGCAGAGAAGACTTTGAATTCTATTTGTATTTTCTTCTCCTGCTGTTATTGTGGTATAGTATGTTGCAGCGATTTGCATAAGTACCGTTGTCCCGTGAGATAGAATTCGAAAATATCGTACCCATGCATCATTACCTCTTATCCATATCTGATCTCAAAGTTGATGATGCGTTGTTGAGAAGAGAAGCTTCACCGATGTCGAAGATTGTTGATTCAGGATTAGACGAAAACACGAGTCATATCTTCTCGCAAGAGTATGGATGTTAGAGCTCAGAGATAGGATTAACATGGTGCTAGTGGGCACCAGTATACTAACAAAGGGACAAGGGAAGTGTGTTGTAATCACCACTAGTATGGGTACTCAGGCCGGAGTTATCGCAAAGGCAATGGTAAGAAGACATGGAAGATGGATTATCCCTTCTGTTGAAGGGCGTTGCCGAGCAAGTAATAGATACCGCTAGTGTCGTGTGCTCACGCAGTACTAGGCGGTCAGATCACATTGAGGGAAAAGGACATGCACGACAGTCTCAAATCACTTGATGAGGTAGCACGTCCTTGAATCCTCGTTATGGGAGCATAAAGAGAATGCCGCTCATGGCCAAAGCCGTACCCTTGCCTCCCAACCATTGGACACCACCGTTGAGAAGAAGTCAACGCAACTCGAATGTCTTCTCAGTTCTGAGTCTACTGTCGTCGATAATTGTGGTCTTTGATTGTGGTCTTCTCAAAAAAGGCTCTCAGTAATGAGAGACAAAGTTGAGAGGAGAATTCGTCTTCTTTGGTCGGTGTCTATAACCAAGACCTACTTTAACTTACTCGGAACGGATTCAATCCAATCCGGGATTGGATTGCGTGTCAATTGTGAACGTGACTTGACGTCATTTGATGTGTGGTCTGGCCCGGTCTACTCCCGCGTTGGAATTTTCCGATACGCGTCCCTGAACCTTCCCGTCTGATTCTAATCCCACCATGGACATCTCATACACCAAGCACATTCCGTGTAAGTACAACAGAACCCATCATGCCCAAGTGGCCAACAGTCTTTGGAACGCATCTGTTTTCACCAAAAAGATGCTAACGGTACTCCTGGACATAGTAAAACATCTGTGTTCTTCTGCTTTTTTTCCTCCCGACGATTCTTGGCCAAACTCGTTCATTACTCGGTCTCCACTTCAATATTCAATCTCATTCCAGCTATCTTCTCTCAACGACGTTCATCTAGTCCCCTATCCTCATCCCATTACCCATGGACAAGGACAGCCGATTCTCTCGCCATCACCGGTGCTGCTGGTCTCTTTTCTCCTACTTTTGCGGTGGTTCTGATATCTACTGAGACAGTGCGGTTCTGTAAGTTCCATTATCCTGAGCTTTTTACTGAAGGTCCTTACTTATAGGTAATCAACCTAACTCTTTCCTTCAAGCTCCTCACCGAACCTATATGTATTCTCATTGTTTACCCACTATTACCCCGTTCGTATGGTAATGCCTGGCTTTGTCGACACGGAAGGTCAACAACCGCCCAAAATGTTTCCCAAGCATCTTCTATGGGCTTCACCGAAACGGTCGACAGATGAATACGCGTACAAGGCATCGTCACCCTTAGAAAATTGTTTAAGGGATGAGGGGACAGGGAGGTTAAATACTGCGAGGGCTGAGCTTACCAAGTGTAGGAAGTGTGGGCAAATGAGGCCGGAGGTGAGTCGGATTGTCCTGATGAACCGAACAAAAGAACTGGCGCCTAAAACGGGGAGAGCGCATCACTGTAGGATATGTAACTGCTGCGTGGTAAAGTATGATCATCATTGTCCTGTTAGTCTGTTTTTGCGTTTGTTTTCTTGTTCTGGGCTCATATTTTCTGCAGTGTGAGTCTTGCCGTCCACTTCGCCCTTTCTGCCCTTATGGATTGTAAGGCATAAACCAATGTGTTGGAATATAAAACGAGCGGCACTTTGTCATGTTCCTCCTGAACTCTTTCTCCTCCTCTCATGAGCCTCAGTCCTATTATAACCAATAGGATGTACCTCTGTCTTTCCACTGCACTCTACGTTTTACTAGGCTATCAGCAATTTCTTAACGCCCTCGGTTTATCATTCCAGTTCCGACCGATTCTTCATGCTACTGACCAAAAACATAACTGACCTACCGTCCTACCTCGATAACAGATTTCATGGCCATATCACGTCACCGTCATCGCTTACCTCCTCTCATTTGTTCTCTCCTGCGTCTTAGTATGTTTCGCAGTAGGCCGTTATTAAAGGTGAAACGTCAGCGGAAGCGCAGGATCATGAGATTTATGGAAAGTTGCGTTAAGTAGGGGTGAGGTGAGAATTCAAATTCTTTCGGGCGCTCTCTCCTTGTTTTCCTTGTTCTATGGCTAGGGAAACTGATTTGAAAGTGCCCAGGCGTTTATCAACTCGTAGGACTTGGGAAAAATGCAGAATCTAAAGTTGTTCTTCAATATTGGGGAAGGAGGCTAGTAAGTTTACTCATTACCGCATATGTCGAGTCAAAGAATGCATTTTAATCAAAGTTGCCTTCTCATCGGTCTCGTCGAATCATCCCCCGTGATGATCTCCATTTTCATTGATACAATTATCACGCCAAAAATACCAAAATATCCGTCGAGCGGATCGATGACCCGATATGGGTATGGAAATGAGATAAATCCGGAGGCTAGATATGAGTCCAAATACTTCATGTATCATTTAGCTAGATATATGAACAGAAACTTGATATATTTGGACACCTATCAGTAAATTTAATTGATGAGCAGACACCTTGAGTATTGAATCTATTGAAAGAAGTACAAAAAGACTGTAAATTAGGGCTCCGGACATGGTTGCCGATATGCACCCAGAAAGACAATAAGTCCAGCTTTGTGACACAGGTGCCGATAGTTTATTTGTCTGCAGAATGGATATGCCTAAATTGAATTGATTCTGGTATATCCGTTCTGTGGACAAATGAAGTATTGGCAGCTATATCACGAAGGCGGACTTATTGTCTTTCTGGACGCATATCCGTGACCATGTCCGGAGCCCTAATTTAAGGTCTTTTTGTACTTCTTTCAATAGATCCAATACTCGAAGTGTCTGCTCATCAATTAAATTTACTGAAAGGTGTCCAAATATATCAAGTTTCTGCTCATATATCTAGCTAAACGATACATGAAGTATTTGGACTCATATCTAGCCTCCGGATTTATCTCATTTCCATACCCATATCGGGTCATCGATCCACTCGACGGATATTTTGGTATTTTTGGCGTGTATAGTCCGATATACACACTTTCCATACCGTTCCGTATGTAACCATACACTGATGGACGATCACGGTCTCGAAGAGAAGGTTTCGAAAGACATCGCGGAGTCAAAAGAGGAGAGGAGTTGACTGATGATGAGATTGATGAGAATGATTTATAAGCATTGGAGGGAAAGGGGAACACATGTAGGAAGAAGATTGGTAAGGGATATCAGTCTCGGAACTGAGGTGAGCAACAAAGATCCCACTTCAATATTCGGACTGTTGCAAATCATGTATGGGATGATAAAATGCCAGGGTCGTATGACGCTTGAGTGTTCAACAAGACGCTGAGATGCTGATTGATCTATGTCCGGCTATAGTATTGGTAGTGTACTATGTTGTACATTGCGTTGACCTGATTTCGTCTTTTGATCATTCTATTCTCTTCACATTTTCTTCGGTGTTAACTGCCTGTTTGATCTTTCTTTAGATTCAAGTTGGAAATAAGTATGGGGTGTAGGGTTTGGCAGTTGAGCTTCAAGTTGGGCAGGCTTTCGGAGAATATCTATTCCGTTATTATAGAACACTGTTTTGAAACCATACGGAAAGAATGAAGTTCATCTTGATTAGACATACTATCTGCCATGAGTTTGATCTTCGCTTACACCATTCCATTCTACGCAACATGTCTTTTACCTCCTGATCCATGTTCAACTCACTATCATGGGGGTACATATTTGTTTCAAACTTAAATTTAAGGCTCAGAATTAATAGTACTTAATGTTTGATCAAACTGTTTGTGTAAGTAGCGCAGTTTTAAAGTCCAAGATATAAAGGACATACTTATCTACATAGACTTCTCTCCCATAAACATCTCTACCTAGCCATTTATGTCTTCAATGCAGTCCCAACCTCTCTCTGAAGCCGATCTCACAATTATCAAGGAATACTTCGGACTAGTGGCAATATCTTTTTTATTGTATGGTGTTTATGCAACACTCGCCCTTACAGCCATCTGCTTAGTACTGTGCGTAGACTGAAAACCCATTCCTTCAATCAAGTTATGCCCTAATATGCTTTCATATTACAATGGCCCCAATTAGCCTGAAAAAGGCCTCTGGCTCGAATATCACAACTGTACTGCCCTTTCTTACAGGACTTATGCTTTTGACCAGCTTACTTTATGCTTTCTGCAAGTTAGAGTCTTTCATTGTGCAAACCCCATCAAGGAGTTTTAGTCCACCACCAGACTCTAAAAAGTTAAACACAGTATTAACAACAATGACAATTGTTCAAACTTTCGTGGAGAGGCTCAATGTAGGATCCTTTGTTCAAAGTATGTTCCATAGTTAATCACTCATTGTCCTGTTAGTATATCATCAGTGATGGGATTGTGGTGTGGAGAGCATGGATCATGTTCCAAGAGAGTCTTGTTGTCAAAATGACACTATTATTCTGCATGGTCAGTTCCTTAGGTGAGTATATGCCCTAGGTGTATTATCACAAGTTTTAACTCCATTACAATCAGCTGCAGGTTTTGTAGATGCAGGGCTTCGTGCAGCACAAGAGGTAGAAAATTTGGGTAGTGAACCCCCAAAGTTCAATGTCTTGATCTTGAGCCTTCCACTGTTGTTCACAAATATGATTGCTACTCTGCTCATTGGGCATAAGACATGGTGAGGCCATCAAATTCAAATCAAGATCTTAGATAACACTTGGATAATGAGTAAATCTACAGGTATCATTACCAAGATGTTAAAAAGAATCTGAGCAATAGTGGCACATCATCCAGGAGGGTACAGAAGGTTCTATTACTGTTGATTGAATCTGGATCAATGTATTGTATTTTGTGGGTGAGTAAAAGAATAATTGTGATTGTTTTTATTTGACCAACATGAAGTGCAGATAGTTAATATCATAATACAATTTATGTATGATGGAGGAAGTACTATAGTCCATTTCTGGGGTGCAGCATTACCAGGACTCTCAGTGAGTTGTATGCTCCCTTTTCTAGAAATATGTATTAATGCCAAAGCTCACAGGCTATATACCCAGTTCTTATTGTTGTCATAGCAGCAGCTGAAAATGCCAAGCCTGCCACCATTGAAGAAATGTCTTTATCACAATCAATTCGATTTGCTTCAGGTCAAGCAAGTAGTTCTGAGGGGCACAGGTCAATGACAGAATCCCAATCTAATGGACGTGGAACTACAACATTATTGGAAGTAGAGGCTGCAGAGCATACAGGAGGAAATCTAACTTGACTTGTATGACATAGTCTCTCTTTCTATATGAGAACTATTTTTAATTGTATTAGCTGTTGGCTTGCATGACTGTATTTTGTTCTTCTTAAATAGCTTTTTTTTTAATAAGGCCTGGGTGTTATATTTATTCATTTATTGAATTCTTGGACTAGTAATCTAAGTATGTTTTATGACTCTACAAAATCTAGATCCAGTACTCCCAAACCCATTGTGTAAAATACAAAGGGCTGGAGTCCAGTACTCACTATGGAGTTTCACAGAGCTCAGTGGATCAAAATGGATGGGTCTATTGGACTTAAACCAGTACGTACCCGCACTAAATTAACAACACTCAGCACTACACAGAGACTGAGTCATAGCAGTACGAGGATATTGGGGACTCAAAGGTTGAACGTGAACATCAATCAAACAACTTAGAACCTAGACAAACCGATATATCTTAGGAGTGGAGAGGCAGCATCAACTCTTTCGTCAGTCTATACAATTGCAAGATATCAAGACGAAAGAAAATCAAATATACCACCATACATAGAGTCTTTATTGTCATCCGCCCGATACGTACAAAACTTCGGACTTTTTTATGGAGAACAGTTTATCCCAAGGGGTAGTGCGTTTGCCGTGACTGCCACAACAACGTGAATAGACGGGGTGCCCTCCAACTACACTCAGTAACAAATACTAGCTGGTTTAATCCTTTGCAGAAGACAAGAAGATGGGTCTTCTAAATGTCGTTAAGGACAGTGGGGAATCAAAATCTGGTCGATTTTCCACTTCTATTCCGCCTTCTACTGACCCGAGTGACTGACACGGTGGCGGGAAGGGTTCTCTTGTGTCCAAAAATGGGGACAAAGTTGAGAAAGATGTGCCGATGAAGGATACAACCAAACAAAAACCGCCTATTGGTCCTACATATTATTTCTATGTGATATACTCAAGAACAAGTCGGCACGAAAGCGATGGGGACTATGAATGGTGACTTCGCCGTCGCATAAAATCATAGGGGTTAGTCCCACGGTGTTCAAGATGATACCAGAAAGTACTTGAGTGAGCCTTAAAATTCAAGGAGGGAGTATATGAATAAAGATGGGGAAAACTTAAAACAGTAGAGAGCCACGATTCTAATCCAGAAGCGGTGTGAAGACGAGCACTAGAGGAGGAATCTATTAACCGGGCAAGGTTGCAGAATCATGTTCAAGCTCCAAGGCATTAGTGGAATCGGACTCAGAATTGAACTCGTTTTCTGACTGGATAATTTCTTTCGCTGGGCGGTTTCTCTGAAAAAATGAATCGGAATTGGCTAAGTATCTATGTTATATGATTTCCATAGTCTTGTGCTTGAATAAGCGGACACCAACGGCCACAGTGGTCAAGAAAGCCGTGCAGTCCATCTCAACGTTATCTGATGCACAGAAAGCACGTCATTACAACGAAGGCACACGTCAAGGCTTGAATGTAATACAGAAGAAGCCATTCCAATTCACCGGTCAAATCGGAATGGAACGATGGCAGGAAAACGCTGCTTTGCTGGCCGGCCATTCTATGAGAACTCCGCCGTCGCTTACTTCCCTTTTTCCGAACCTTCGGCTCAGGATCCAGAGCCCAGGTCACTCCCTTCGCGTTCCTCCACTCCTGAACCTTCCCGTCTGGTTCTAATCCCAACCGTGTCCGATTGACCAACGGTTGTCTGGAAGGCTTCTGTTTTCTTCAAGAGACTGTGGAGTAGAGCCCCATTGGATGTGTTTTCTGCGGAGACTTTGGGAATTCTGACGATGAGAACCTTATCGATCCCGAAGCTGGGTAGAAAGATACCACCTACTGTAGTAAGATCAATACCCATATGCGTTGTGTATACAAGTATGATTTGCATGATGCAAAATACAAAAAGTAGTCAAGTATCATTTCAATACATAGAGAGTCGGTGAAAGAGGTGGTACCAGTCCCTGAATGATCTGATGTGCTTGGCCCTTGACTTGAGTCGATGCCGGTTCAAGAAAGGGACAGGATGCGGCTGTGCCAAAGGCTGGCTTTTGCCTTTGAGACAAACAAACAAACAACATGTCAATGAAATTTGCCGAGTACGTTTCTTCGTCTGCCCACTTCTGAAGCTCCCCGTCCGATTCTGCTTCTCACCGTGCCAGAGACACTCGGTCTCCCAAGCTCAACACAAACATCTTCTACACCAAGCGCGTTCTATATGATGTAATTTCGAACCCGGCGTTTCTGACAACAGTTTTCGAAACGCATCTGTTTTCTTCAATACGTCGTTGGAATAGAGCCCCAATGGATGAGTTTAAGTACACGGAGGCTTTGGAGAAGTACGTCGATGAGAATGCTATCTATCCCGAAGCAGAGAGGACACTGGTCAGAAGGATTGATAGGTTGATTATACCTTGGTGCGTTCTAGTTGTATATTCCTCATTGCGTCAGTGGTTAACACAATTTCTGGCCGTATGTTTACATTTCCTATGTGCGTCAGACCTATACTCCCTAGAAGGCCACCTGTCCATCATACACACGCTTTAGTATGTCGACAAAACGACCCTGGCTTCCGCTGCAATATTTGGTACCAAAGCCGATCCACATCTCCGATTCCGAGCTCCAGCAGTGCGTTCTCGTACCCGTCGAGGTCAGTACTACCTCCTAAATGGCAGTCTTGTATCCGTCGGCACACATTTTCGCTGGTTATATTCCTTCTTCCCTCGTGTGGGGTCTACTTTCCAACTTGCTTATGCAAAAGACTTCGATGGGCTATCACTACATCTACTATGTGGGTTCCCTCTTGATGTATGCGTGTGTTTCTTCTGGGCTCATTGTAACAAAGGTCTCCACACTTGCAGGGCACAAGCCAATTGCGCGAAACTCGCTGTGTTTCATATATTCTCAAGGTGCTTTCGAACTTCGTACGGATCGTCTCTCTCATGTTAACCTTCCTCTCAATCGAGTGTATCCCTTTCACGCTCATGTCAATCGCCATGTTCCACGAACGTCTAAGTAGCCTTCTCGTGTATCTGCTTGACAATTTGTAAATAGGCTCGAACTTGCCAGCGGTGGGCTGTTGGGTTACGATTAGCCATCTGAGGTGTCTTATCGAGTTGGGAATATGAGCGGGGCTTCACTATTGTGCCCTTTTCTAGATCTACTGTTCTCAAAATGCAGCTGGGTACCAGCTCGGGATTGGTAACAAGCTCGTGTGGAATCGTAAAGACTTGCTTATACTTATGCTGCTGAGACTATTCTGTCAGAGAAAATTGGTTATTGAGACGAGAAGGTGGGATTAAAGAGCGCTCATTTGACTCACAGGTATGTCTGCTTCTTCTTTATGCTCTTCACTATCGCTGAAACACTCATCTTGGTTTCCTACTCTCTCCTCAGCACGGTTCCGCTGATAGACTGATCCAACTAGATCATACCAAGCGTTGTTTGTTCTAGAGCTGAGTTTAACCACGAGCGATACGCTACTCCAAACGTAAGAAGTAGAGCAGACGAGTGGATTTATTTGCGTCAGGGCTTGCATATATGCATGGTGAACATGAGTGGTCCCTTTTCTTTCGCCCTTGGGTGGAGGATACGCAAAAGGAGAGGAACTTTAAACTAATGTGAAAGGACATCACAACGGTTTGTTCTGACTATTAGGCCCTTTTTTCTTACCGCTCTCAAGATGCACCTGAGTACTGTCTCGGACTCAGAATTGGTGGTTATGCTCGTGTGCTATTGTTTAAGTAGTGCAAGTAGTGCTTAACTTATGTTTGTGCCGTCGAGACTGTATTTTGTATGTAATTTTGGTTAGAGTGTCGCAAAAGTTGCAAAGTGGCATATCCGACAAAATATGATGGAATTCCGCCCTATTCCGCCAGATCAGATTGGTAGCCATATCAAGTTAGCATATGTACTAAATGGCCAGATATG
>ML179529.1:36292-77279 GCA_004369135.1 Dendrothele bispora CBS 962.96
TGCTAAAAGTTTTGATTGTGCAGAGCTCACGGGGTTGCTGACTTATTTGGCAACTGCTACATAGGTCCTGTGATTTGCCGTCCGTGACTCAAATGCTGGTGAGTCACTAGCTCCTTGTACAGACCACTGAATGGGGTCTTCATACTTTGACGACATTGTCGTTCACTAAGCGTATAGCACTCAAACTCCAAAGAACCGAAGAAAGGAAAAATGCCTGTGGCATATGCAGTTAACAGTGGGCGCAGACAATCATGCAGCTTCCAAATTTGGAAAGCAGCTAAGTGCCAAGCTGTTGGATTAATCTTTTGCTTCATTCTCCTTCAAAGCAGCCTTACCGTTGTTAGGAAAATAATGCAGGGGCCTTCTCTTGTACCGGCTGACCCATCCACAAGCAAGAAGCAAACCAGAAACCTGCCCAGAGCTAAATTCTAAATATGCAAGCCGCATGATTTTTCGCGCCCACTGTAACATAGTAAAGCCGAGCAAGCTAGCACGCCTCTACTCTTGCTTAGTCAAACTAATAAACATAATCAGAAATTGTCCTTAACTTGGTCTCGTACCCAGCCGTCTTGGGAATAATGCGAATTCCCAAGACGGCTGGGTACGAGACTACCTTAACTTAATATATAGGATGATGTTCAGGGCCGAGCATTTGTGTACCAGCTCAGATATGTCGATTATCAGTGCAATATCTATGCGTGAACAGGTCTCTATCAACTCATGTATATAATCTATCTGAGGTGAACAGAACATGACCAGAACATGACCAGATCTTGGTCAGGTCTGGTCAGGCTGGATCATTGTCCCCGATCAGGCCGGGTCAGGTGATGACCAGATGTAATCATGCCGTCATGTCTGATATACCGATTGCTATTTCTCCGACAAGCGAAACTGGTTACGAGACAAGAAGGCGGGTTTGAAAAGTGCTCATTCAGAGCTCTTTGCTGACTGAGATGAGGGCCGATACTGCTAGTGGACCAGTTGGTCCGAATGAGACGGACCGGCGCATCTGTGGATTTGTACTATTAATTTTTCGTTACTTTCCTGACTCTCAGTACTAGTTTCGCATGGGGCGATGTAAGAATTGCCTCGAAATGGCTTGTGACTCCCAGTACTAATACTTCCTGAGAGCACAAATAGCGGAGAAAGGATAATACGAGAATTCGAATTCTACCATTCGTTCCATCTGAGAAGTTAGAAATATGCCCCGAGTCGACGCGTCTTTGTTAATCCAGACAGATTGGAGGGTCCAGCGATCTCTGACCTAGCTAATCAGTGCGCGTGGTGATTGATTTCATTTCGTTCCGTCACCATATTGTAGTTTGGACCATTTGAAAGGTTTAGACTTGGGACCAACACAATTTGTCCGCCCCGCACGTTTCAGTGTCGCGTTAACTTTGGTGACCCACATTCTTTTGTCGGTGATGCGAATATTCTCAAAAAAGAACAGACTCAAGAAGTTTCCCTTAGAACATACATGTGACTTCTAATAGATTCTATAATTGGGCATCCCCGACTCCGAACGAAGAGAGGAGGAGGGACTGTCGAACTCGAATTGTTAGAAATAGATGAGTTACTTCTCCCTACTCTACGCCTCTATTTCATATTTGCATCCGCTGTTACCATAACTAGAAAGTTTCTTTCCTTTTCTATTCGTTCTTTCTTTCACATGATACACGTATTATTTGTTTGTACTACGAACCCCTGATTACATATGTACATATAGTAGAACCGTACGTACCGACACCCTCAGTCGTTCTCACTATCTCGAGTGAGGCCTGAGGTGTGTATATTTCTATTTTACTATTTACGAGATACTTACTCATTCGTCTACAGTACTTACTTCGTCTCTTTACAACAGGTACTGTAGACTCAATACAGAGTCGTTCTCACTATCTCGAGTGAGGCCTGAGTACTTACTTCGTCTCTTTACAACAGGTTATGGGCCCCGCGCTCTAACCGCTGCCTAGACGATATTCACTCGAGAAATACCCTGAACCTAACGATTCATAAAGGCGTTTTCGTTATTCCCTCATAAAACGCGCATATACCCACATACACACGTACACAGCAACCATGTCTTCATCAATCGGTCATCCCAGCAACTTCACATCTATTCAGGAGCTCCCTGACGAAGAAAAATTCAATGGCGAGAACTACGTTAGCTGGAAGGAGACCATCTTGATGCACGGGAAGCTGAAAGGGTTAGACCTATACTGGGAAGGAAATATCACTAGACCTATCGACACGGGAATCACCATTGGCTTATCCCCGACTGCTGTAAACGACCGAAACCCCAATCAGCTCGAATACCCAATCCGAGAATCCGTCGCGTACCTGACGATCTGGAGCAATATCAAGAATCCCACGTCTATGGGGATAAGCTCCAAGAAGACTTCGAAGGAGCTTTGGGAACATCTCCAGAAGGAGTATACAGTTGTTAGCAAGTTGGCGAGGAAGTGAAAGGAGGACAAACTTCATTCGTTGCGATACACAGATGGAAAAGTTACTGGGACTGGCGGTTACGCTGAAAAGTTTAGAGGAGCGTACAAGGAAGCCGTTGACGCTGGTGCTAGTATTGAGGAAGAACAGATGTTGACAATATTCATAGACTCGTTCCCTCATGGCCCAGAGTGGGCGACTGTTTTGGGAAATTTGGCGACAGAGGACAACTTTAACATTGTGGCATTGAGGCTTCAAGAACATGTTCGGTTCATGAGCGGTACCGATGGAGAAACGGTCGCGGGAGGCAAGAAAGTTTCGGCTATGCAGGCGGAGATCAACGAGTTGAAGGAGAGAATCGTCACAATGCAAGCTTCTCGCAAAGGACCTGCGAACCCGGACCTGAAGTGCTCCAACTCGAACTGCAAAGGAGTCAGGCACACGATCGACAACTGTTTTAAACTTGGTGGTGGAAAACAGGGTCAATATCTGAAATGGTAGAAGGGTAAACAAGACGCACCACTCCCGAATGCCTCGAATACCACCGCGAATGATACACCAAGTACCCCTGCTGCCAATTCGACTGCATCAACCTCCAGAGCTTATGCCATGACTACGTCTACGACCCCTGTCATAACATCTTCCCCAATCCGAATCCTAGTAGATTCAGGCGCTTCGAACCATTTTTTCCGTGACCGTCTCCTGTTCAAGTCGTACGTACCCGAGTCTGTCGAAGGAGTTTCGTCAAAGAAAGGTGTTGGCTTCGAAATCCTCGGAAGAGGTGAAGTTGATGTCGAAGTTTACCACAACGGAACTCCGTGTACTCTCAGACTCAGGAATGTTCTCCATGCTCCCGACATCGCCGAAAATCTACTGTCGACCGGTGTACTGGATGAGTTGGGCTTCCACATTCATATGGGGAAGGGAAAAATGACTATCAGGAAGGGAAAGGAAGAGGTTGTTAGCGCTAACCTATCCAACGGTGTGTATGTCCTGAATGGATGTGCCGTTTTCCCTCCGATCGCCCTGACCGCTCATACTCTCCCGAACGATGTGAGGTTTATACATCGCGCTGCCGGTCACATAATGCCTGAGCGCATAGAAATGGCGGCGGCGAAAGTTGATGGGATGCCCGTTATAAAGAAAGGCGCACGGAAAGCTATGGGGAGATGTGAGGACTGTGGTATTGCTAATAGCAAGAAACAACCTTACCCCGACAGTACCGAGGTTGTTGACGAGGCCAATTTTAGGTGGTATTTAGACCTCTGGGGTCCTGCTCGAACCGTGTCGGTTGGTGGTAACCTATATGCGCTCCTGGGGGTTGATGCGGGGACAGCGAAAATGTTCGCTGAACTTCTAAAGAACCGATTAGCCGAGACTTTGGTGGATTGCTTAGATGCTCTAAGGATCGAAGCCGAAACTCAAACTGGCAAGAAACTTAGACGCATTCGGACGGACAACGCACCTGAATGGAGATCGGAAACGATGAGTCGATGGACCAAAAAGCATGGTATCATACATGAGTTTACCGCCGCTTACTCCTCCGCTTCGAACGGGTTGGCTGAGAGAGCCATTGGGATTGTGATGGAAGGTACTCGGGCGTTCCTATTCGACGCGAGATTGCCTCCTAGCTGGTGGGGTAACGCGTTAGTGACGAAGGTCTACGTTCAGAACCTATTCCCCACATCAAAGGGTCATGTACCTGAAGAGAAGTGGACTGGACAACGCCAGAACGTTTCCCATCTTGTCCCTTTCGGATCTGTTGGATTCGTTCACATCCCGTACCAATCCGGTCGTGGTAAGCTTGACGCGAGAGGGTTCAAAGCGCAGATGGTCGGTTACGATGGGAGAGGGGTGTACCTAATGAAACAATTCGATGGTAACAACGTCTTTCGCAGTCGCGATGTTGCGTTCGAGTTTGGTAAAGGGCACTGGGTTTCCGAACCTGAGGGGGAGTATGACGAAGATTTGTCCTTTTTACATCCAAATTCAGAACCTGTGCCACCAAACGTTCGAGAAAACCCAATACCATCCGTAACAGACCAGCCGACAATCGATCCAAATAGCTCGAGTAACATAGAGACCATACCACCCCCTCCACCCGCTCCACGTCGTACACGTCAATCCCAAGCCGAAATATGGGGAACCGTCCCGTCCAGAAGATCCGATAGAACCTGAACCTTTACTCAGCGACTCGAAGAAGCAAGAGAGGATGAGGAAAGAGAAAAGGAAGCGGAGGAAGAGGGTCAGAGACAAACCGAAGGTGATGATACACCACTCCTACCCGAATTCGATGAAGACGATACCCCTACTGCATTCAACGCTTCAAAAGACATTAAAGTAACCGAGCCGAACAATATGTGGGTTCCACAAACCTTCAAAGAAGCGATGACGAGACCCGAGTTGTGGATGGCGGCGATGGAAAAGGAAATTGAGAAGTTGAATTCGAGAAAAGCATTCACTCCTGTTAATAGACCAGAAGGGGAAAAGGTGATCTCGACAAAATGGGTCTTCAGTTTGAGGTTGAATGGTGAAGGTGAAATCACGGAGCGAAGAGCGAGGCTAGTAGTAAGAGGTTATGATCAGGTAAAGGGCGTCCACTACGAGGACACATGGTCTATTGTAGCCCGATACGAATCTGTTCGATTCATCATTGCTATAGCTGCGCACGAAGGACTTGATTTGTGGTCTGGGGATTTTACAGGAGCGTACCTAAACGCGAAACCACAAGGCGTTAACTACCTAAAGATGCCAGAGGGATTCGAAGGGTTATATGACCTACGCGATGGTGGAGAGACGGTCCTGTTGATGAATATCAATGTATATGGGACGATGGACGCGGGAAACAATTGGTATAGACTCTTGGATGACAGGTACCGAAAACTCGGATTCCAGACCAATCCCGCCGACCCTTGCATTCGATTCAGACGAACCGAGTTAGGCTATACACTAACTGCCACTTACACCGACGACGTGACAGGTGCTTCCTCAGATGCGAACGATGGTAAAAGGGTTCGAACGGAGCTGGCAAATGAATTTGAGTTTCGAGACTACGGGTTTCCGGACGTTATGTTGGGAATGACGGTAGGAAAAGAAGGGGAAGATGGGAAGGACATTTCGATCCATCAACGACCACTCATCGTGAAGACGCTCGAGAGATTTGGCATGATCAATTGCGCTCCGAAGTATACACCTTTATCCCCTTCTACCGAATTCATTGATTCCCAACCGACACCTATATCCGCGGACGACAAGTTCTTCATGCTTGATAAAGACTATATGGGACTACTCGGATGCCTCAACCATATTTCCCAAGGCACCCGGCCTGACATTTCGTATGCAGTTGCATTACTACAACGTTATTGCAATGATCCTCGACCCATTCACTGGACATCCGGGCTTCACATACTTGCGTATCTCAAGGCGACGATGGATTACAAGTTGATATATAAATATCGACGAAAAGGTGATCCGGAGAACCTCAAACCGACTGGTTATTGCGACGCCTCGTTTGCGGATATCAAGGAAGAAGTTGGTGGGTCTACTAGGAAGTCGACGATGGGTTATGTATTCATATCGGCTGGAGCCGCGGTATCGTGGAAGTCGTCGAAGCAGAGAGTTGTAGCCCTATCAACGACCGAGGCGGAATATTTGGCAATGGTTAACGCTGGCAAGCAAGCGGAATGGATGTGGAAATTTTTGAAAGGGGTAGAGTTGGAGAAACCATATCCGTTCACCATCAATGTCGATAATGCCAGCGCTATTTCCTTAACCGAATCAACTACGAAACACGGCAGAACGAAGCATTTTGATACGGCATGGGCCTGGATTCGGGATGTCGTTAGAGCCGGTGAGGTCAAGTTCAATTACGTCCCTTCGAAGGAGAACATTGCAGACATTATGACGAAAGCATTGCCGAGGCCAACTGTGGAAAGACTTGCCCTCGAGTTGGGTTTGGAGAAGGAGTAGATCGTCGCAACTCAGGGGGAGTGTTAGAAATAGATGAGTTACTTCTCCCTACTCTACGCCTCTATTTCATATTTGCATCCGCTGTTACCATAACTAGAAAGTTTCTTTCCTTTTCTATTCGTTCTTTCTTTCACATGATACACGTATTATTTGTTTGTACTACGAACCCCTGATTACATATGTACATATAGTAGAACCGTACGTACCGACACCCTCAGTCGTTCTCACTATCTCGAGTGAGGCCTGAGGTGTGTATATTTCTATTTTACTATTTACGAGATACTTACTCATTCGTCTACAGTACTTACTTCGTCTCTTTACAACAGGTACTGTAGACTCAATACAGAGTCGTTCTCACTATCTCGAGTGAGGCCTGAGTACTTACTTCGTCTCTTTACAACACGAATGCAATGCCGCACTCATCCGGTGTTCTTTAGGAAAAATATGACCCACGCTACAGTGGAAACCCAAATTTAGAAGTTCATATGACCTTGATTTCATTTTATTTAGGAAATGGGGCCGTTTCATCCGGGACATTTTGGGAAAGTCTTCTACACCACACAAATCCCCGATTCTGACCGGAAGGGGCTGTTCATCCGGTGTTTTCTGGGTAAGTTTGTCCCACACTGAAATCAGATGAGTTGTTCTCGTGTCTTCAGTCGATCCGCAGTTGAGCACTCCAATGATTTCAATCTGAGCTTGGTTGAGAGCAAACCATCACCGATGCCCATCGCAAACTTGATTTTATACCTTCACTGGCCACTATCTTGATACTGTCTACACACTGGTTACCGTTTTGATAGTTTTTGTTAGGCTAAAAAACCAATGCAAACCATGGTATTAATGCATCCCACTGTCGAGCATATTTCTTCCACACCTCCTTTTTTCTTATAATTACCGGTTCAACAGATAATAAACATCCTTATAACTTTTCCACGCATAAAACATTTGGAGGCTCACTGGCGATTTGATATGTATGTTCAAAGCAATCTCACACGAAATGAGTATGCTTCGTTTTTGGTTGGCAAAGTTTTGCTGTGTGGATTTATGGACAGTTTAGAATTGAGTGAACATGTATATCATTCTACAATTTTTTCCATGCATTCTTCCTTTGGTTTATCTTTCAGTCAAGATTCCATGCAAGAAGTACTTTATTCTCTCTATTCCGAGAAAGAATCCTCAAATAGGAATGAGCCGTTCTCTTTTAGTACTGCTTCTCTTCAACAGATAGAATGCACTTTCGAAAGCTTGCGCGTTAATTAACACATCCAGAAAAATATTTTTGTATCAACTCGTAAAAACCGAGGAGAGGTATTTGAAATCAAACAACCTGATTTTCGAGGGCATTGTTTATTTTCCGAGTGTTTTGTTAGGTATAACCCAGTGCAGCGAGTACTATTGACTGTGATTTGGAGTCGGGGATGCTGCGCTAGCAGCGTTAAGAATATTATTAAAATGCTATGTATACAATCCACTTAATGGATCAGCGTCTTATCTCGACTCAGTCCTTTTCTTTACTTCTAGAATTCAGGATTCTAAGTTACTAACACATTTCACTCAATGAACGAAAGTACGGGAAGCGTATTGAAAACTTCTCTTGCTTGTACCATAGAGGGCTGTGGAAAGATATCAGCAAATCCAGAGGGTCCAAAAATAATATTAGCCTGTTGACGGAATAGTATTAGAGTACAAGTGCTGTACGAAGGCAGCTGACTTGCTCAATACAATCTGAGGCGCTCGTTCCAAAGTCTTGGAACATTCGAGGGCAGTGCGAATTCGTCGTGTTGGGAGATATATCAAACTCGGTCCTCTACAAACTTTGACGCTCATCCTCCTTTCCATCTTCTCTTAAATTTCAGCCTAGGCATACCCAAATAATGTCCAGGTCCTTTTTCAACAATACCTCACATTGCTCTTTCCAAGGGAACATAATAAACAATGTTGCTGGTGACTATATAACCCAAACAGTGGATTCTGAAGGTCAAATTGTCTCGCATGGTGCACGGGGAGAGTCGATTTTTGATGAGGTTGGTTTCTTCCATGGTCTTTGGTACGGATATACAGGTCACTTCAGAACATACACTTAACCCACAGTACCATAATTTACGTCAAGGTGATATGCGCTTTATACAGCAGCTATCTATCAGAGAAGTCAATTGGGAGCGACAACCATGGTGGGAACCGTGGCCTCGATTGAAGTACACAACAACTGCCTACAAGATTGGCTTATTCGGCCATGCAGCTGGTGCTTCAACTCATTGCATAGCTGTGCGTTACAGTGGAAAGGATGCTTATGCTGTATGTCTTTCATATTCCTCAAGATAAAGAAAAAACTCAAATGACCCCGACCTACAATACTTTTCCAGGCATGGGAACGAGACTTCTTGCAATATTCCAACCAGTACAGTTTACATTTCACTTTCCTTTTTGCCTATTTGTTTAAAAGTTCTTTGATGAAATTCTCTAGCCATCCAAATCTTGTTCATCTATTTGGATTTAATAGACAGAAGTCAAATCCATCTTTGATTTTCTGTGATGGTAAGTGGGATTTATATGATTGCTGGGTGGTATTGATCGACCTTTATTGACATTGTAGATGTTGTTACATTGATGCAAGTCTGGGAAGATTGTTCCCCAATTGTCAAGTCGTATATTCACCACAGCTTTGTGTGTTATTTCCTCCCTGCAACTCCAGCCTTTTATATCTCATGTTAGATTCCATTAGGAGTTGGCAAGAGCAGAAGCCAAGGGTGAATTTCGTAAATTCATAAGTGAAAGTCTTAATGTCAGACTTGTGTTGTTTTTTGTTTGCTGCAGATTGTGTTCATTGCTTAATATTAATATTTTTCATAGAAAAATGCCGTATTCATCCGGTGTGATACAGGAAAAATTTGTTTTGGCTCACAGGGACCATCCGAGACGATGCCATACGAATTTAAATATGGTGTAGATATCTTTGGGAGCTCCAGCATAACATTGCCTTTTAGCTTGTATCATGATGAAGCTGGTCTTAAAAGATATTTATTGGGGATGATGGGACAGAAGAATTCTCTATTATTGGGTCCATCATTCATGCAGATACCTTTTTCATACTCTCTCAATGATTTCACATCAACTGAGGTTATATTTCTTCCCTCAGTACTATGGCAAGGTCGTGATGGGCTCAGACAAAAGTTTATTGGGTCATTCAAAAATATGGATCAGTCATATTCATACATAGTGGGGCCCTGGAGATGTGATGATAACAATGGAAAATTACTTGGAATTGGGTGGACTCGGTGGGTCAATAAAATAGTATGAATGAGAATTAGAATTAGAACTCACTTTTTAACTGGGACACCAAAATTATGCTTTAGGTTTCACGATGAGACTTGGATTGGAAAGGAATTTCAGCTTCGTGTCCATTGTAGCACTGAAGCCACACAAAGGACATACACTGCTTGGCATCATCAGAAACAATATCTTCTCAATATGGTTGAGGAAGATGCATTTGAAGATTTTGGTAAACGAATTTCATTTCTGAAAAAGACTGATTTTGATTCAGCCACACACAGATCTAATTACTGAATTGACTTTCCACCTCAAAGATAGCATGGAGAGCTGTGTGGTTGGACATCCAGTAGTCATGCCAAGGAATGTTTATCTGTTCATTGCACCAGTGACCCTCAATAGGTGCCCTGAAAGCAGTTCAACTGAAGTCAGATGGTTGACAAATGGAAGAGATCATTATTTCTGGTCGTTTGACCCATCTGGGTCTACCCCGCTATCAAGGAGAGTCTGCGATATTTTAGGACTTCCAAGCTACAGGTCAAATATTGTTCTTGAGAGATGCTATACGTTTTTCGATTACCAGTATGAAGCCGCCAAGTATTTACAAGAGATTCAAGGATTTGACCCCTTGACACAAGATTACGCTCAAGCCTGTGGACTCCCACTGGTTGAGATGCTTACACCATTGGAACATTTCTATCCAAATGGTATGTGTAAACACACTTCTTGACCGAGGGAAGAATGCTCTAATTATTGAATGATTTAATAGTGCTAGATCTAACTGAAGAAGATCAAGAAACCTTGGATGTGTGGTCTGATGCGGAAGAAACATTGAGCGACATGTCAGATTCGGGGTCAGTGTATGAGAATGCTAGTTCACAACTTCAGAGTAAGTCCTCGAGAGGTCAAATTTCTTTGATGTATTAATGGATGTTCTTAGCAATTCCGTTTCCGATCCCTAGTGCTGAGCAAGAACTGAGTGGGAGTACTCCAGACATTTCAGATGACTCGAACCAAAGAAGTTGTGAGGGAGATTTCTCTTTGAATGAAGAGTCAGATGATTCAGCTTCGCAGGCCCTTGGGTTAAATCCGTCTTTGGGATCAGCCTTAATTGCGGGCTGCAAACCAAGTTCATGGCTACATGCATATCTTATTCAAGGAGATATCGAATTATGGACGGGTGAGAGGGATCGAAATGAATTTCGTTGGAGGTTTAACCCCAGCGTCTCCGACACTGGTGATCAAGGAATATACACCTTTCGTAGGATTTGTCCCAAATGTCTCCATATGGGTCGGCATCAACAAAGAATAGGAGACTTGTATTGGGATACATGTAGCAAGTGCAGAAGGAATAACTGGCGGAGCCCATACATAAAAGTCAGAAAACGTCGTGCTTCCATCTAGATGCTGAATCTGGCTAGTAACACTACCTACTGTAGTCAGAAGATCAATATCAGTAATATCCGTCGTATACAAGTAAATTCATGGTACAAAAAGTGGTCAAGTATATCGTTTTAATACATAGAGTTGGTGAAAGAGGTGGTACTAATCCCTGAATGATCTGATGTGCTTGGCCCTTGAGTCGATGCCGGGTCAAGAAAGGGACAGGATGCGGCTGTGCCAAGGGTTGGCTTTTGCCTTTGGGACAAACAAACTTTTCAGTGACATCATCGGAGTTTGAAATTTGCCGAGTACGTTTTCTTCGTCTGTCCACTTCTGAACCTTCCCGTCCGATTCTGCTTCTCACCGTGCCAGAAACACTTGGTCTCCCAAGCTCAACACAGACATCTCCTACATCAAGCGCGTTCCATATGACACAATTTCGAACCCGGCATGTCTGCTAACAGTTTTCGGAACGCATCTGTTTTCCTCAATACGTCATTGGAATAGCGCCCTAATGAATGAGTTTGCACGGAGGTCTTGGAGAAGTACGCCGATGAGGATGCTATCAATCCCGAAGCAGAGAGGACGCTTGTTAGAAAGATCGATAGGTTGATGATACCTTGGTGCGTTCTAGTTGTATATTTCTCATTGCGTCAGTCGTTAAAACGATTTCTGGCCGTATGTTTATACATCCTATGTGCGTCAGACCTACACTCCCTAGAAGGCCTCCTGTCCATCATATGCACACTTTAGTATGTCGATAAAATGACCCTGGTTTCCGCTGCGATATTTAGTACCAAAGCCAATCTACGTCTCCAATTTCGAGTATCGGCAATGCGTTCTTGTACCCGTCGAGGTCGGTACCACCTCTTAAATGGTAGTCTTATATCCGTTGACACACATTCTCGCTGGGTATCTTCTTTCCTTCCTTGTGAACTTGAAGGGTCTACTTTCCGACTTACTTATGCAAGAGACTTCGATGGGCTATATCACTACATCTACTGTGTGGGTTCCCTCTTGATGTATGCGCGTCTCTTCCACTACGGGCAAGAACGACTACTCCGGACCAGAACATTTTCAGAATATTGTAAGATTATTTTAAATGTTCTCGTTGATGTTCCGACTGGGAACATTTTCGGATTATTTTGAATGTACCGAAAATGTTCTTGACGATGTTCCGATCGGGAACATTTTAAATGTTCTGGACAGGAACATCCTGTCCGCATTTTGGGTATATTAAGCTCAATCCCGAAGAGCCCGTGGAACCCCACGGCATAGGATTCTCCGTGATCGGGTCAGGGTACCGGCCGGTACTACATGTGGCATGTACCATGACGTCGCGCCACGCATATGTCAGTCAGTATTACTAGTATTACTTAAAAGTGTGACTAGGCAAACATGACGATCCTGCAGTGTATAAAGTGTGAGCCCCTAGGCCTGGTAGCTATAGGTAATCCGAATCAAAAGTTTCCCCCTAGATCTAAATGTGAGCCGCGTATTCTGAATTCATCGATGCAAGTATTTCGACCCGCATTCTTTACTGGTCAGACGAAATGTCGGAGTTGCAGAGGAAAACAGGCGCTGAGGAACAAGATCGGGAAGATCAAGGAGGACCGTGAGGAAAGTCAGACGGAGAGGCAGAAGCAGAGGGCCTCAGAGAAGAAAGAGAGGAAAGACGGTGAAGACGAAAGTGCACCATGGTCGATGAAGTCGGCTTCCCAACCTCATCCCAGTCCGTTCCTCTTCCTGCTGATCATGAGTCGAATCGAGGACCCGAGGGAAGAGGAGATGAAGAGGACATAGTAGACTCCGTAGAACGTAAATGGGAGGCGGGATGTTAGCTAGTTTGATAGAAGAAACGAACGTGAGATGGGGCTTTGTACTCCGTATGCCAAGGTCTATCTGATGAAGGAAGCAAAGATATCAATTCCGTTGCCCAAGATCCACTGTGCGGTGTCAATGAAGACGTCGATGAACTCCCTATGGTCGAGTTGACCGACGTAGTAAAACAAAACCTTCATCGTCCGCACCCACATTGACAATAGCATTCGCGTTCCCCTCGAGCTCATCCATTATCCCCGGAATATCCAACCGTCTCTCTATCACCCTCATAAAGTATACAGATCCTCTTGTGCGGGTCCAATAACCGGCTGTAAATTTAAAAGTACCTAAAAATGAAATTTGGGGTTGGAAAGGATGTCGAAAAGGCATACCGGGTTTTGAGTTGCTCGGTGCAACGACTCTGCAGTTCGGCATGGTACTGTGGACTTCTCGATGGCAATTTTAGAGAAGTTAATGGCGACGGCAGCCATTTATTGAGTGGCAAGTTCGACTCATACGTAGCTGTTTTATGGAGTGTTTGGTGTACGTTAAGTACACCCTTCGAAGGGGATCCTAGTGGCAGGTGTCGTGAAGATGGGATTGCGGATGCTCATAACGGCGAGTGACCAATGGACAGGTGCCGGAGCGGTTGCTCATGGGAGTTGACATCGCGTAAGTTCAGAGACATAGAGACCGACAGTCAGCTGCTGTAGTAGGTGCTGTTGGGCTGCGTGTCAGCAGTCGTAACACAATACTTACTTGTGGTACTTTGGGGAAGGGGTGAGAAATACAATTGGGAGGCAGGAAGGGTGGTTTTGAGAGAGATTTTAGAGATTCTCAAATACAATTGAAGGAGACATACCGTAGTATCAAGAATTTGTTCTTCTCGGCACCACCGTCCTCAGCCTCATTTATCCAGAGGAAGAGCTTTTAGAGATTCTCCAATGAAATTGAAGGAGACATACCGTAGTATCAAGACATTTCCAAATGATGTCTCTTGTACGATTCTTCTATTGGTTGAGGTCGAGAAGCAAAGAACCTCAGAGTCGCTTAGTACTGTTAAGATAAGAAAAAAGAAACAAACGGACAAAGGACGTTGATGTCAGTCAATGAATATTATCGAAAAAAGAAGAACGTAAGAAGCCGTAAGAAGTAGACAGATATGAACGGGCGTCAGGGTTGACGGCTCGCCGAGGAAGGAAGAAAGAACAGAGTAGATGACAGTCCAGCCCAAGAGAATCAAGACAGATAGGATAGAATGGACGGATAGACACTACTTACACCCCAGAAATACGCCCCATACCCGCAATCTCTCAACACCGTCGGGGTAATACCAGGGTAAAGCCCTTTCACACCCTGTCGTCGAACAATGTCTAGAGCAACCTGAGTAGCACTCGTGTACACCGGAAGAGAGTGTTGTCGGATCTTGATGAGTTCCGTTGGAGTCGTAATCACACTATAATAGCATGTAAAGAACGGCGATAGGTAAATGGGTGAGCAGATCCGGTAGGAAACACGGAACGATACGTGGCATTTATAAGGTAGAGATAGGTTAGATACAAGATAGAACAAGGGGTTAGGATAAGGATGTTACACACGAACTGACAATTCCACAACCAGTCCCTGCCAAAGCTATTTGCAAAAGCGTCGTTATAGCGTTGTTGTTCTCGAATTGAAGTTTGAGGAAGAAGCGACAGAGGAGAAGACGAAACCGTTCATCAACGCAGTTACCGCCTACATATGCACAATACGTCATGACCATATGAAATCAAAACGCGAGGGAGGGGAAGTCAACATCACTAGTGTGGATGACGACGGAGCTCATCCGACCAAAGAGTCGAGGGAGAGTCATATACACACCAAAGGCGAAGTGATTCCTCTAAACAACCCTATGAAACGCTCTTCTCTAACGATAGTAGTGAGGGCATGAAACGTCGAACGATATTTATCTTGAAATTGGGGGTTCTGAAAGCGGACCTTGACTGGATGGGCGAAAAGTTCGGGAGTCTTCATATCAGCAATATAATCAGCACGAACTACTTTTTTCTGCTCCAAGGCTTGAAAGATAGAGATAGAACACGACTCACCTATGTTGAACGGAAAGCCGACTATGAGACTGGATATACCCTATATTGAAACCCTATTAACCTTGACAGCGCAAGTCTCGTAGAATATCTATGGTTCGTAAATATCACCATCCCAAATCCGTACCATGTTATGGTTCCCGTCTCGAAGTAGAGTTAACCGAGCACGATAACGCTCATCTGTCAGAGTAGGCAAGAAGGAAGAAGCTGGAATCCAGTTCGAACCTGCAAGGTGAAGCATGTCGACGTCGAGGTCAACCAACAGAACTTTTATAAGTACAGGTTTTAATTCACCTCCCATGAACATTCTAATACCATTAATCTCGAAAAGGAACGTCTTTCCCTTCCCGTATTGGTCCGCTTCTTGTAGGTCATCTTGGATAAGTTGGACATGTCTGAACTCAGTTCGTTGGGTATGGATATCAATGAGCTAAAGGGAAGAATTTCAAATCGAACGGGGACAAATCAACGAACATATATGCGTTAAACCACTAACCTCTGACTGAAATTATTCAATCAACTCAACCTCAGTGTCGTATAAAGCTCGTTCACCAGACCCCACCGGCCACCAAAGCTTGACCTTATCGTCAAGGATCACGTTCTTAACGTTAACAGTGGTAATCCCATCAGAGCCGCGAATGGTGTCTAGAACACAATCCCCGATGAAAATCTCTGCCGTTTGCAACACCGTCTTTTCTCGTCCTTTCAATGTCACTCGCAACTTCGAGTTCTTTCAATAGGTCTTGACTCGACTCGCCAATGAATAGTTCCACGTCGACTTTGAGTTTTTGGGATAGATCAGCCGAGACTAGTGCACGAGCGTTGACATCGTGGATGTAGAGGTCGAATACGGAAAGGGTAATGGGTCGGTAAGGACCGCAAGTCAGTTTCGGGCCCTGTCAGACTACATTTGATTTTCGGTGAAACCCGGGCGGATAAGAACTCATAGCCAATCCCATGTAGCGTAGAGGATGAAAAGGTTAAGTGAAGTCGGACGAGGTAACAAGAAACGCACCTCCAACCAAACTGAACTTTTTTCTACTCGGATCTCCAAGATTCGTAGAACCGGCTCTGACTCTACCCATCTCTGCTTCAAGCTCTTTGGCTAGCTTCGCAGCGGACTTGAAATGTAGAAGCACGATGTTGTTGGAAGCTTTGAGCACGTCTTTGGGAACACGAACGAGATGAGCTTGGAACATGTTGCCTACGGAGAGGAGACACTCGTCAACGTAGATGTCGCATAACGTGTCGAGACCTTGGAACTCGAGAACAGCGGATTGTCTGCCGGATTCGATTTTGAGAAGAGGACATGTATAGAGCCATTCTACTTCACCGATCCCTGTAACACGTATAATACAAATAAATGGTTGTCAACAAGAGGATTGGATCGAGAATTGAGACAAGTTGGACAGCTCACACTGAACCTTGTGCTTATTGAAGCCAACGAACGGATCAGGTATGATTCCGTTTTGGAGCAGTTCGACCATGCACTTCAGAGGGGGACACCATCGCCGGAAGCCAAGCCTGTTCAAGTTGTGCTGGCATCCGCTTCACCAGTCTTTTCTACCACACCTTGAGGAAGTTGCAGCTCCTTCACAACATCAGCGACACTGGGATCGCGTTGCTTCCATTCCCAGCCAGAATACAGAGTGATGCGTGATACTTTCGCGAAACAGAAGGCATATTGGAAGAAAGTTCGCTGTCAAAGCTGGTCGGGTCATGGCCCTCAGACCGCTGCCAGAGCAAGCTCGAGACCGAAGAGCAACTGCTCCGGCGGCTGCTCAAGCGTTTGTCGACCACTGCCAGAGCAATTGCAACCCAAGACCAAAGAGCAGCTGCACCGGCGGCTGCTCAAGCGTTTGTCGACCACTGCCAGAGCAATTGCAACCCAAGACCAAAGAGCAGCTGCACCGGCGGCTGCTCAAGCGTTTGTCGACCACTGTAGAGTGTGTGGCTTCTTCCGAGCCACGCAGAAGGCCCGATGGGCAAAGTAGCAAGCCAACGAGGTAAGATTGAGCGTACGTAGCACGAAAGAAAACAAGAACTAAAGAAAACGGCACGTGGCCGCGTAAGTGTACATAAATAGGCAAAGCCGACGGACTTAGGTACTTTACAAATTTTAGATACTCTACACCCTCCCCGACCAAATCAATCCATGGGGTTGATTTCCTTCAGAATAAATGGATATGTGCATGTGAGAATAAAAGAATTAGGGATAGGGAGTGGTTAGGTTGGTTCCTTTTACCATAAATGAAAATGTGCAGGTAAATTTGAATGATTAAAGGTAGGAGTGGGGTAGAATATAAGAAATTGAATCGGCTAATGACAAGGGACTTGGAGTGGAACTGGGTAAGGGACATGAGGGGATTGTAGGGGTGATTGTTAAATACCAGCCTGAGATCATTGAGCACACAGAAACTTGTCTGCGGGGCCACCCCAGAAGACCCAGCTACTGGTCGTCCATCAATGACCTGGTTAGGCTGGCTCAGCACACGAATGAGGGGAGGGGCACCAGGTGAAGGTCTAGACTCTGCATCACACTGGTATTTAATATCCAGAGGGGCGCCTCGGAAGACTCAGCTACCGATCGTCCACGCTAGTCCAAACCTCACTTGCTTTCCTCATCCGAGTCTGAGCTCTCCTCTTCCCCCGAGCTTTCCTCTTCGCTTGAGTTCTCATCCGCATCTGAGTTTTCATCCGAATTGGAATTTTCGGACCCATCCGCTTCAACCTCCACATCCGAGTCCATGTCGATCCGAATACCAGGTATGGTGATTGTGATGGACGTATCGTTACATATCACTGCACAAGCCGACAGGCTCTCAAATGTGCCTGCATTCATCTCCTCTTTGCTGTCGCTTTCCTCCGAGTCTGAATTGTCAGACAACACACCTCCATCTGGTTCTGCCGGGATATGTGATGTTCCGATATCCTTTCCTCTCTTCCGGCTTTCTCCCCTATTCCCTCCCCCACAATAACCCTGAACAGGGTTATTCCTTTCACAAACTCGGGCTGAACAGCCTCCTTGGTACTTTTTACCATGGGAATTTGGCTGTTCAGGTCGAGGGGCACGCCGCGCTGTTGTTTTACCCAGTTTTTGATTTTTGGGTGGTGATTCCGATAATGCCGGCGGGTGGATTTGGGGTGGGAGGGGTGGGATTCGAGGTGCCGCACTGAAATTATCGGCTTGTCGAGGTGATAGGGGGGGTGATAAGTTCAAGAATGGAATAGGAGGGGGAAAAGAAGATGATGTCGGCGGCTGGACAGGATATGTCCAATTAATTGGGATCGGCGGCCAAATTACAGGCGGTAGAGCCGGGTGTTGCGCCCAATTAGCTGGAACTGGCGGCCAAATTACAGGTGGGTACTGTGCCGAGTTAGGTACCGGTGGGATCGACGGCCCACTTGGAATTGGCTGACCTAAAGAAGGTTGGGGCACGGTCATGGGGTAGTTTATCCCATGCCCGGGTTCTACTGTCTCGCGCGGTCCGGGTTTGACTTCTTGTTGGTTCCGGCGGTCTGCACGTCGTTTTGCATGTCGCCGGTCCGATTCAGCCATTTCTTCTTCAATTTTGCGGATTTCCTCTTTAATTCGGTCTTCTTCTTGATCTATTTCTTCAATTGCCCGTTCGTATTCTTCTATTTCTCGTCGCCTAGATTCTTCTCGGAGTCTAAATGTTAGTAAGATGTCTGAATGGGAAAATGTATTTGAGTTTGATCTTGTGACCCCAGCAGTCTGCGGGGTCAACATGTCTGATTTGGGGTGGTCCGGAGTCTCCGGTCTTGAATTGTCTGTCTGTATGAAGCCGTCATTCGGGCTGGTCATGGGTCTACACGAGTCTCGTGCACTTTGACCCTCTGCCATTCCCGCCGTAGATGGTTGTTGTCCAGGTGTCAGCGGCAAGTCTCCGCTAGTGACGAAATCCGGTCCCGAGCCAAGTACGCAGCAACCTGACATCTGTCAAGGTGCTAAAAAAGGTGTAGAGTGTGTGGCTTCTTCCGAGCCACGCAGAAGGCCCGATGGGCAAAGTAGCAAGCCAACGAGGTAAGATTGAGCGTACGTAGCACGAAAGAAAACAAGAACTAAAGAAAACGGCACGTGGCCGCGTAAGTGTACATAAATAGGCAAAGCCGACGGACTTAGGTACTTTACAAATTTTAGATACTCTACAACCACTGCCAGAGCAATTGCAACCCAAGACCAAAGAGCAGCTGCACCGGCGGCTGCTCAAGTGTTCGCACGCAACCTTCGGGATCGTAACCTCACAGCACCTGCTGTGAGGATCCTCATGCAGGGGTTCCTTGACGGTGTGGCGTTTGAACGTAAGGAAGGTGAAGCACGATTACTGTCACTCACTTGAGATGGGCAGCAAAGCCAGCACTGCTCTTCTTCTCAGACATGCTGACGTTAATCCTCCTCCACTGATCCAAAGACGTCCAGGTTAGCGATGCGTCGTTTGTCGGCCATATTCTGTGGTTGTTCACGACGACTTGGGTGGGTCCGGTGGATTGCAAATTAGTGGAAAAGAGACAGGAGACCTCGGGTTTGGAACAGAGGAATGAAAACAAAATCGATTTAAAAGCATGAAATAGTAACATCAAATTCAAGCATAACAGCAGTAGCAAGCAGGAAACCACAAAAGGATGGGACAGCAAGATACCATAACGAGACAGCAAAGCATAAACTGGTAAAAACATTAAATAAGAACAGAAACTCAGAGACGTGACACGTACCGCTAGAGAACAGGATTTTCCTATGCCTCCGCCTCTCCTTCAACACCGTCTCTTCTATTTCGACCCTCATCACCAGCCCAACCATCGCCATTTCCCGCCTCTCCTTCAACGCCGTCTCTTCCAACATCATTTCAACCCTCATCACCAACCCGACCATCGCCATTGTATCCGCCAACGTGAAAACCTAACCAACCAGCCTGCTCGAATATGACTGGATGCAGGACATTCAGTCAAGGTCATTAAAGAAGTCGAAACACGTACTTTCTACGATATCGATGAGTATGACAGCCACTTGAAGTACGTCCCGGAGGAAAGTTGTGAAATCAGCAATGTGGCGAAGATCCTCGTTGATACTGATCAATACAGCTTGGATACGTCCTGCTCGGTTCGGGAATACGACCGGAGTTCGGAGTGCGTCGCGGACACAATCCACAAGATTCGCGAGGTAGAGGAGCTTTGCATCGAGTTCCATAAACGCTTGCCGTGTACGAGTAAAAGACGGCATTTTTCTGCTAACGATGTAAGTGGAGAATCCATATATATAGAGAGAGACGCATACTATAAAGTCGAACGCACGATAGATTGAAGGAGGGCAGGAGCGAGAGAGTGGGTGTAGAGCGCAGAAGGTGGTGGTGGTAACAGTGATGCAATTAGTGCGAGAAGAAGAAGTACTTAAGCGAGCGCGACAACTGCTTCAAGTCAGCAAACGTTTTCGTCATGACACTTGTCTGTGACAAGTACCTATTCCACAATTTTTCTACAACTCTCACAGACGAAGGCACGTCAGACCGTAGGAGATAAGACGATAAAATAAAACGAAGACGCCAGCCAAAGGAGAAGACTCCGCTTTGCAGCAAGATAAGAGAGCAGCTACAATAAGAGTGTAGATAATATTCGACCAATCCAGTCAATTTTCTGCCGGACAGAGAGCGAGTGCAACCACTGCAGCCTACGAGACGATTCAGAAATCGGAGTCGAGAACACTGTAAAATTGCACTGACATGATTCAAACTGTCCCGGATTGAATTGACGGAGCATCCAGACCAAGATCAGAGATATCAAAAGGAGACCAAGTACGGCATAAGAGACAACTAAAACCATTTACAAGCACAACTACTACATGTCAATCCCCTTCACAAGTCTTCAACGCTCTCCAAAACAGTGAGACGAACAGTCCAAAATCTCTTTTCCGAGCCAAGGAAATAATCCGAGGATTGATGGATGCCTATGCGACGGTCGAGTTGCGATTGCAGTTCCGGCCGTACACAGGGATGTGGCCCTCGAATACAAAGTTGAACAGTTTACGGGGTTTTACGAGACAGGAATCTGAGGAATGACGTTGTCAGAGTATCTGAAGTGGGTAACATGTCCTCGAGCTAAACGCCTCGCAGACGAAGTTGTGTCGATTTTGTTCGAACATCACGCCCGTGCCTGATTCCTTTCCTATGCCTCGCCTTCGCCTACGATCCCCAAACCATCCGACGTCTACATGTTTACTTCCCACCACTTTTTCATCTTCACCATATGCTTGAACGGTATAGTGCTCCCCTTCGTCTTCCCTGCTACAGTGATGCCATACACTGACAACGCTCGCAGTCAAATTGATACCATTTACAGCTTAAAAGAAAAACGCGTACGTACGTCAGACTCAGTTTTGAAGCATTCCATGCTATTAGCATCTCCTCGAACACTTGTGCCGCTCGTTGTAAGACCGCCATGATAACACTAGCATCTTGGTGGACTAACGCTTTAAGAACCCACAGCTCCATGGACCCGGAAAAGATATCGAGACGGAGCAAAGAGAGGGAAAGATCGCAGGGGTGGGAGTCGCCAGCAGGTTCACAAACAAGTTGTTGTAGACAGCAATCTTACAGAGGATGCAGGGGAGCGGGAAAGGCAGAGACAGCTGTGGAGACTGCAGCTTCGAGAGTATTGGAAGAATTAGGTTGTCGTGGTCTGTTGCGGCGAGTTCCATTTCCTCACGCTTCAGTCTTCATTTGCATCTTCCTTCCAGCTTCACTCTTCCCACTCAACAGCCCTTCATCCTCCGACATAACCCATATCCCTGCCTATGGTCATGCGCTCTTACGCACTTATTGAAAGAAAGTGTAAAGATCCTCCTGAAGATGAACCGAGACTTTAGTTTTGTTTTCGTTCCCTTTCTTTCATCTCCGCTCTGGAAACATCAGTTATTTAGTTTGGTGCAGTCATATTTATTGTATTATGATCCCATTAAATCTGGAAGTGTATATGTTCAGTCATTTGTGGATATAGTGGAATCGGTCATGAACCAACACATGAAGGGGAGAAAGAAGCTTCGAACATTCGACGTAGAATCAAAATGCGCACATTTGATTCGATGTTTGTGTGACTGCTCGAGCAAAGGTCAAGACACCCGAGTGTAAAAAAAGAGACAGGGGATATCCCTTCAGTTCTTTATGTTGCATCAGGAAGGAGTAAGGAGCACTTACCCATTCCACTTTGTTTGAGAACAAGTACAGAGGTGGACAAACGCGCGTCATGGCCAGGATACCGTCGGCGGCTCGAGAAATATACCGGTTGGCAATTGGGGTCACTTGAGATAGCACATAAGTGGTTGTATAGCAAGTCTCAATTTGCTTCTAGATACTGCATAAGCTTCACGATGAAGGAATGCACGTTAAAGCACATTCATGCGTGCAAGAACGGCTGCGCAGTTTAGAAATGGACACGTGACCGATTACTCATAAATTAAAACAGGGTCTTTCAATGGTATGCTTTTCCGACGATTGGCCAGGGCAAACATCGTCCGTGCGGTTACCAAAAGTCCCTGGATCAAGACAACTTCCGTTGACAAGCATTTAGAACGCCTGCTCCAGTACTGACAAGGTGGTTCGCAAAAAAATCAGATACTGGGATTGTCGTTCCCGGGGATCAAGTCCGGACAAGAGGAGGCAAAAAGAGTACGTTACATGGCTATAAACAAGGGAACAGGGTGTTCGTTCGCAATACTGTCTCAAATTGTTGTATTCGTGATGTCAGCTCTACCTTGGCAAATGAACAACCGGAGAAAGCGTCACTCGAAATGTTCTGTATGTTGCTGTTCCCGTTCTCATCTTATAGAGGTCTTGGGTGTACCTGGAGCTAAGTATCAGAAGATGAAGCATAAACACAAAAAGGGGAAGGTAGTAAGGGCAGATCTATATTCAAGTAAACACGCACGATAGTCTTAGGTGTATTAGATTGCAACGTCCTGAAAGCCACTTATTTCTTTCACGAAGAATCCGATGACCTTTTCTTATTTTGTGACGGTTTAGCTGTTTACCTGATTTTCTTTTCCTATTTTGTGACCGTTTGCCTGGTTGAGCCAGTTATATTTAGTCAGCAGTAAGATCAGGGTATTTAGATACAAGAGCGATCAGTCCCATTAATTGAAATGTCGTATGAACCCCTTGGTCTCCTTGCTTGAACGGTTGTGTGATGTTGCTTTTATGTTTTTACCAGGAAAGGAGCTCATGCGAATGAAAAGAAAAGGCGAAAAGAATAGATTATAACGAGAAATCCGGATATAATCAAAACATGAATATGTCAAAAAACTGTCTTACGAAAAAGGGGTGGCACGCACTAATTTTAAACCCGAGATGTGGCTTGAGCTGTGCCTCCTGATATTGCGTCTTCCAAGCGAATCTTTTCTGATCCCATAAACGTGCAGATCTAGTTTCAAGTGAACACGCACGATAGTCTTCCTGAAGGTGTATTAAATTGGAACGTCCTGAGAGCCACTTTATTTTCTTTACGAAGAATCCGATGACTTCTTTTTCTTATTTTGTGACATTTACTTATTTACCTGATTGAAACAGTAAAAATTGAATCAGCTACGGTTTCCTTCATGGAGAATCCGATGATTTTCTTTTCCTATTTTCTGACCGTTTACCTGATTGAGACAGTTATATTTAGTCAGCAGTAAGATCGGGTGTTTAGATACAAGAGAGGGACCATTAATTGAAATGTCGTATGAACCCCTTGGTCTCCTTGCCTGAATGGTAGCGTGAGGTTGCTTTTAAAGTTTTTATCAGGAAAGGACTTCATGCGGATGAAAAGAAATCCGGATATCAAAACGCGAACATGTCAGAAAACTGTCCCACGAAAAAAGGGGTGGCACGCACCAATTTCAAACCCATGATGTGGTTTGAGCTGTGCCCACTGATCTTGCATGTCGAATGAAACTTCCAAAAAGTGATCTTTCAAAGGCGATAGCCGAGAAGATCACCACGAAACACGCGGAAAGACCGAGTCACTATGTTGGGGTACTTCGGTCGTTTCTTCAGGCTCTTGTCCCCTTCGTCCTTCATCCTCTTCTTAAACTCGGCGGTTCGTCTTTGTCACCTTTTCCATGCCTTCACCTCCAAATCTGCGCTTTCCCCTCTCCACTCTTCCATCACATGTACAAACCCACTAACGCGTCATCCGTGGACATACCGAAAGAAAAGACCAACTTTTCAAAAGTCCCGAATTTCCTACTCGTTCCTCCCTACAAAAAAGTACAAGATCTGGATTGACACCCGTGGGTTTGCAAAAAAGTCTGTGGACCCCACACTTCCATAATACTTCTTTTTTTGTCCTCGTCACTACCTCTCCAAACGTCTAGTAGTATGCTGCTTTGCCTATTTCCAAACCCGCCCCCTCAATTTCCACAGCTACCCCCACCAAAATTTAGCTGTGACAATGAGTCAAATCAACTTCTCGTGGTTCATTATCAAAATCGGAGAGCACACACCAATTCCGAAAATTCGAGTGGCAGATACCTGACTGAGCTCTAGCCAAGCCATTTCTTCAGTTTCTGCAATGGAGTGTCCGATGTGAGAGGCAAAATTTATATACAATATCGATGATTTGGTCTGCAACATATGTTGGTGGGGATGCAACCGAAAAAGTAAAGAGGGATTAGGAAAAGACAATATATTGCAGCAGAAAGAGGATTTTTGGATTTGAAAGGAAATTGGAAGCCGGCAATGCACCACTCAGCCCTACTCAGGCAGAAAAACTCATGCCAGCACTACATCACCGCAACAGCACTCACCAATATGAAGACCTTTCCCCTCTGTCAAAAGATAACGAAGATTAAATGAACAATGATGACAACACACAACTTACTGGGCTCCTGCTTTTCTATCTCTGCTTTCTTCCTCCTACTTCCCTCTGCTAAACATACTCTATTCCCTGATCACACCCAGACATACTACATCTATTTCTTATTACTACAATAGTTGACCTATATGCAACTTGAACACTTCCACTGATTATGGCTTAAACAGTGAGTCCATGAGGCTAAACGAAATTCTGTCGCGAGGAGACCGGACATTGATATTACCAGAGGAACTGGTACAGGTTTTAGCGTTTACGGTGGGAGGCCTGCCCGCCCGGGGAAAAAGAATCAATGACTGAGAATATTAATCAGACTTGAAGCTGCATACCTGTAAGGACCGTAAATCCAGCTAAATTTCCAAGACATAGTTGTGGAACCGCGCCAAGGCATCGCGGTATGTGGTTGCACACCTGGAGGGACTCCAAGCGAACGCATCGATTCTGGCGAAGCCTGTGCAATACCGGGGAGCTGACGCTCAGTCAAAGCCTCTGGAGAGTGTGTTGAGGAGAAGGGATTCCGATACGCCCAGAAGAGTCGTCACACCAAACGAACGCATCGATTTGGTGAAGGCTGATGTGCGTTATGCAACATCAGCGGGCCGACGCTCAGTCAAGACCCAGGAAATAGTGTTGAAGTACAGAGATGAGGTGTCAGGTCACACGTCTCCACCCAAACCTCAGCGGTTGCTATCGCTCACATGACCGGATATCTCGCCGGTAATGAGGGCCAATTCAACTGAAGTCTGCGCAAGGTAGTTCCGAATTTGACGAGCCGATTCTGAACTTTGGTCTTTTCATCCTTTCCAGGCTAATGTTCTTTATAGTCAGCTCTTTCAAGTATTCAATAATCTCAAAAAGTACTTACTGGTGGGAATAGGCGAGGGACAATTTTGGCCGCCAGTCTGAGTCTTGTGCTGTGGATGTGTAATTAGCCCTTCCGGACTCGGGCCGGTAGTGCTCAAACCTTAACTTCTGTCTGGCATAAAGGTACCTCACGTGCACTTGGATTTTTTTGTGCTGCGTGTCTTCAGCTATACGTCCTTTTAAATCCGGATCAAATTGTGGTCAATATTCTTCAGTATGTAGACTTGTCTTTGCTTCTAATTATCTCCAATACCTATTGTTACTGATTAGACTTATTGGATTTACAGTTTACATACTCAGGTATTATATATATGATATATTGATTTCCAGATGACCCTTGACAAAAGTGTTTTGTACAGGATGGCTGCTACGTCTCTTGACCCAGATACTGTACTTACCTCAAGACATCGCCAAATTATGCTTTGGGAAACTGAAGCAAAGATCCTGTTTTCTTATGGAGTACCCAATGGAAAACTTCTCTTTCGAAACCCACCAAACCTTGTCCAATTTAACAATGAGCCAGAATCCCCTGAGGAGTATGAAACATTGTTGACTCCCAATCAAGGAATTCATGCTCTTGTCCCTGCTGGAACAGAGGATGATCGTCTCCATACTTCAGGAACTAGATATGCAAACAAAACATTCCTTTTTGTGGAAACTAGTCTTTGCAGAATAGTCATAGATCTCCGAGAAATGAAGACATTGGACCCATTTTCTGATCTTGAAGAGATAGCTTCTGATCAGCTTGAAACCATAGTATTTCACGAGCTACTGCGTATGGTACATGCTAAGCAAATTCAATGGCATCAACAAGCTCTAGACAGTTCACCTCAGTTGAGTCCATTGCACAGTATTTTCACAGGTATGTTTTCAAATACTCCTATTTATATTGTTTGAGAAATATTCTAAAATCTTGTTAGATGACTACTTTTCTGTGCATGCACCCACGAATTCCATTGTCCGAGCTGTTAGCTTGAGCGTCCTCACTCAACAATCCCTTTTCAATACAACACGTCGTGCAGCTGCTGTTTTGCTAGCATCCCATAAAGATGTTCTATGTACTTTGAATGCAAACCAAGATATCATTGACAGCATTCCAAAGGATCCAAGAACCATTCAGTCATGGTATAAGGTCAACCCAATTATTGACACATACCTAAGCTGTCCAAACTGTTTTCAACTGTATGTCCTAGACATGGATATCACTGTTTGTAGTGATTGCAAGGCAGAATTATGGAAAACAGTTATAGTAGGAGGCCAAGCCTTTAAATCTCCTATTAGGAAATATGAGCATCAAAGTTTGGGGAGCTGGCTAGGCAGGCTTCTTTCAAGGAAAGGAGTGGAGGATATCATTGATAACTATAAACCAGACTACAATGAAGTTCCTTGGGAAGATGATGAGTATGAGCTCAAGGATATAATGGCATCACCACATGTTCAAAAGTTCAAAGATGTTGATAATAAGACTCTATTCTTTGATGCACCCCCTGGAGAAGCAAGATACCTCTTCACATTTTCTGCAGATGGTTTCAATCCCTTTCATTTAAAACAAGCTAAGCAATCAGCCACATCAACTGCCATGTGGATGATTCTATTGAATTTTCCACCACACTTGCGTTATTTACCAGAGAACATGTATTTGGTTGGAGTAGTACCTGGTCCCCGTAGTCCATCTGTAATAAGAGGTCAAATCAGCCATTCAGTTAAGCTTGCTGTTGATGATTTGCAGAAATTCCGACAGGGTGTCCACTTTACTCGAACCTATAATTATCCAGAAGGACGACTATGCAAATCTCTCTGTATTGACATCATAACTGATGCACTTGCATGCAGAGAGATTGCTGGCTTTCCTTCTCCATCATCTCTCTATCCTTGTACTTCTTGTCACCTCAAAAAGTCTGAGATGGGCAACCTAAACAGACAATCATGGCCAAGGCGGGACTTGAGGGAACACAAAAGACTTGCCAAAGCTTGGTGGGATGCAGAGACATTTGCAGAACAGAAGACTCTTTTCAAGTCTCATTATCTTAGATGGTCTGAGTTCAATAGATTGGATTATTTCAACATCATTTTGTATACTCCATCTGATCTTCCTCATACTGGGTATCTTAATGCTGCTCAAACTCACTTCCGTGAAATATTTGGTATTGACTTTGAAAAACCTGGTGGTGATGGGCAACCCATTTCTGTCAGTGATCCAAATGCAATGAATGTGGATGTGAATAGTTCTCAGGACAGAACCAACCGCAGAAGGCACAGAAAAGATCCTAAACTTCAAGACATTGTAGCACATATCTCCTCTGTGTCTAAACACTCTTTCCCAGATTTTGTGTTGTATATGGAAAACTTTTTGAATGACTGGAACAATGATGATAGAAGTGGATCTGTTGAATCTGATGCTACTGAGGAGAGTGCTATAGCTTCTGGATCTCGAACAAGGCAAAGACTTGAGCATAACCCAGAATTTATGCCTGACATCAAACAAAAACATGCTTATCTCAATGTAATCAAAGCTGGTTATAGATATGTACATGAACAAAGTACTGTCTCACTGGAAGATATAGCAAGGGCTCCTCATACAATTACTTTGCAATTTCTTCTAAAAAATTGCCATATTCAGGATTACTCTTCTTCACAGCTCAGAAAAAGAGATTTAGCAGAGTGTTTTACAGATTGGGTAAGTTCTAAACAAAATTAGCATTATTTATCATTAACTTTGGTCCTTTAGGTGACAGATAATATTCCTGAAATACCACCAGAGCTTATCAGACCCTCCTTGCATGGCAATGCAGTCCTTGGAGAGGATGTCATGAAGGAGATATATAGAGATATGGACAATATTTTTCTACCAACTTGGATGGATTCAGCACCAAGAGATTGGGGCTCTGCAAGACGTGGAAAGCTGAAAGCAAATGAATGGAAAATGCTTACTTTGGTTCATGTCCCCATAACTCTTATTAGATTGTGGGGGACTCATCCAGTAGAAAGAAAGAGAGATATGCTGGATAATTTTATGGCTCTTGCACAAGCACTGAGGATTGCAGACTTTCATTCACTTCAAAGACAAGATATTTTCTCTTTCAATAAACATATTACACATTATCTCAAGACATTGCAGGAGCTCTATCAGGCTAGTGATGAAAGCATTTTAAAGCCTCACCATCATGCTTTAATGCATATGGGGGAAGATCTGGCATTTATGGGACCAAATCATGCACGTAATACTATGCCATGTGAGAGATATATCCACTTTATGCAAAATAGAAATTTAAATAATCAATTTGGTATGTTTTACATTATTGGGTTAGTTGTCCACAACTAATGTACTTGTAATACAGGTGAACTAGAGGGAACTCTTATGAGATCATCTGGAACAGCTGCAAATCTTTTATCCTTAATGAAAGAGGATGAACAGCAACAGTTAATGAAGCAAACCTATGAAGCCTTGGATAGTTTGTTCAAAGAAGATGCCAGAGGTACCAAACTTGCAAGTCTGGATCCACATAATATGGTCACAATCTCCCATGGTCATACCATCCAACTGTCTGATAAAGATAAACAAGGAGTTGCACAATGTTTAGACAAGTATCATGAATGTTCCCTCTATTATTCTATCTGGAACAGGTTGGAGACCACAGCAATTGAGATCAATTATGTTTCGGTTGATGGCTTTCGCTATTCACCTTCCTCTAAACATCACTCCAATTGTCTAGTCGTATGTCCTATTTTACTTGGTGATACAACCAGAGCTAGGCCTTTTCAGATACAATCAATCTTTCTTCACAAGCATGATACACCTATTCAAACCAAAGAGGAAATCATTTTTTGCAAAGTCAGGCCATTCCAAGAATTAAATGATACTCAGATTCAGAGATATGGTGCTTTAAACCAGGTGTACAACCAATATGGATGTGGGGGAATATGTGGAGAATTGGCCACACTCTCTGGCCTCGATCAAATTATTCCTTGTGATCAACTCCTCTGTCATTTTGCCAAAACTGTCATAGAGCCAGGTATCCATCAAGTCATGCCACTCAACACAGTAAGTAAAGTTTGCTCCTAGCTCAGTATCTAAAACTCATATAATATATTCAACAAAGAAACAGATTGTGCATTTCTGATCCATACAGGGGCATAACTTCATGTAAATGTATACTACTGCCATCTAAATTCAAACAAATCGAAAGATATTATCATCACATCTATAGTCTGCTAGAGCTTGAGTTAAAGTTAAATGCAATTATCCTGTCAGATTCTAAGTTAAAAAAGGGAGTGGGCCAGCCAGAATAACTTTTTTTTAAGTCATCAATTCAAACTCTTCATAAACGACGCCCTTTTACTTTGCTCTTGATTTGGTTCTCTTTACTAATAGCTTCCGTTCTTGCAGACATGCCGAGCGAGGCGTGAGTTTTTTCCCACGCATTTCTTGTTGCCCGCTCACCGCCTCGTTCACGAGCCTTGACGTCCGACTCTAGTCAAGATTCCGTGTTCAACGTCTCTAGTGCTTCTCATTTATCATGTTTGACCCGATAGCTCTACCTACCGAATGTTACTCTTGTCCGCTTTTGCGGAAACGATAGCCCTGACCATCTTATTGGGGTCGGTTCTTCAATGGCTTTCCTGCAGGTCGAGGACTGGCGTTCGGAATTTACTGTAACCTCAATTATCTGTCAAACTTTATTTTTGCCGTAATGTAGCACTCTTCAACTCGTACTTCCGGCCATATAAATCCCGTGACAAGACCATTCCTCGGCCGACCCAGCGCTAGTACTTACGACCGCCGGTGGTATATTAGACGGTAAGCGAGTCGCTGAAGCATACTTAGCTGCAACGGAATAATCACAATCTAGATGTTGGGTTTCCTTCGAATTCGAACGCATGTACATGCAGTAAGTACACAAATAATCATCCAGACAAATTCTCACTCAAACCAGGGCTCGTCCTCACGGTCAAGATTTTATAAGGATCGTGGATGTATAACCCCAGCAGCGGTGCTTCGAATTCTGATGCCGGTGCATCGTGACACCTAGCGTGAGACGTCAGGATAGCTCTGTTTCGTTTTCGAAGCACCGGGTCTGACGGCGCATCGGTGCATTTACTAGAGCAATGCATTTCATCTGTGGATATGTTTTAACATTGCATCCTGTATTCTTAGCTGGATCCGACTTGACATATATAACCACGTCGCCGATCGATGAGAAGAGCTACCTAAAGTCGGCTGAATGTACGTGTATATGCATACAGATTTATACAATTTTGTAGATCAGAAGTGATAACCAGCTTCCGAGTCAGTCTCCTATGTACATGGACATGTACTAGTACTTCGTTCTTTTGATCCCTTCATTCTGCTCAATATGACGTCCAATCAATATGCCTTAAGCTTCAACATTCCGTGTATATGTGAAGGCACCCGCGAGCATGTATGTCTTTTCAACGCTTTCTGACCACGTCTCAATCCTAATACTCCTGCAGCCTCCAAGTAGGGTTGCATGGTTTGACAAGGTTTATTCGCCGGGGCTCGTGTCAAATACCGGTATGACTTTTGACGGCTTGAAGGTGTAAGTCATTTGTCTATACGAGTTCGAGTTGGTTTCTGAACAAGATGACAGCCCACCGATTCCCACTGGCAGTCCACGACCGTACAACAGTGTCCCTATCGCTTCGGATCCCACCCCGACCATTGATATTCCTCCTTCCTCAAGCGTCACTTCACTTACGGGGCCTTCCGCCTCAGTATCTCAGGAACTCGACCACTCACTAATTGCCAACCCACGACTGTTCAGTGCGGAAGCTCGCTCTTTGCTTCTACTTCAACCCTCGGTCTCTCCCGCTTTGCGTGTGTCTTCTGGGCATAATTTGGATAGCATTTCTCTTTCAACAGAAGCCACGGTAGTTACGTATACCTCTGTAGTTGAGTCAGTTTGTTCCAGCTCCTCAACCTCTATTCTAACTATATTCATTGACAGCTTGATCCTAGTAATAATAAAGGACTCGGAGTTCATGCTCTCGCCTACGAGGTTATCGCAGAGATCTTACTGTTCTCCGTTGATGAAAACACCCATATTCGCTCGATTTTATCCCTCTGCCATACATGTCACTACTGGAGAGAAGTGGCAAATACGACTTGTCATCTCTGGTCCCATCTTCTTATCCCATTATTTTCATACTCCCCTGAAAAACTGGTCTACCACCGGCAGATGGTTAGAAGCCTCCTCTCGAGAAGCGGTTCCCTTCCGGTCAACATTTGTCTTTATGGCGATGTGGGATTGTATACCAGTGGCCATCACCCTATCTATTGCATCAAGGCCGCTGCCGAATATGTAAAACCGTTCTTCTCGCATGAATCTACTTCCCGGTGGGAGTCTCTAACATTGCGTCTTCCTATATCCATTCTTGAAGCGGCCTTTCTGCAGCTCCCAGCAAGTGTCCACTTTCCCTCTCTTTTCTCTATTTCTATATCTATCAGATTCCGAGAGGAGGACGACAGTATCATAGACGGCGACTATCACCCGAACTCCATTACTCCCCTGGGTCCGGGTGGTCTTGGGACTCTGTTTAGTCAATCCTCCAATCTTTCTACCATTATTTTGAGGTCAGATGAGGAGGAGGGGCTCGACGATATCAGTTTTTTGATGTCCCCTCTGATTGGCGTTCCTCCTTGGCAAAATCTGACTCATCTAGATCTGAACGATCTAGCGTGTACTCCCCTGGACTTGAAAGCCATCTTACTCAAGTGTCATGCTCTCCTCCATTTCAAGGCATCGACACATAGGCGGTATTTTCCTGGAGACGATGAGCTACGAGATTCCTCACCCCATTCCCTTCCTAACCTCACTACGTTCTCATGGTCAATGAGAAGTTCTCTCCAAAGCAGTTTTGCATCGTTCATGGACTGTGGTGCCGTGCTTGATGCTTTGTGTTTACCATCCCTGCAACATTTTGAACTTTCTGGTGCGGACAGTCCACTCAGATCCATCATTCAATTGTATGAGCATTCATGTTTCCAAATTACCTCCTTTTCCCTAAACCAATGCACCGGAATAACGTCAGAGGAGCTTAGGTCGTTACTTCGTGCGTTCCAGACTCTGGAAATCCTAAAACTCTCCAATGAGAACGCAGAAGGATGGCCCACAGAATGGTTAGACAGTGACCTGGTTCGTTTCCTACATAGGAACGATCAAGGACCTGTATGGCTTCCCCGGTTGCACACACTTGAGATGGCCATAACTTTTCAGTATGCCAGCAATACACTTACAACAATCTACGAGCAAGAGGGTCTACATTTGGAAATTGCCAATATGGTCAGATCACGATGGATCATACCTCCAAGCTCAGTGCTGTGGGTCACTCGCTGGTCAAGAGTTCAATTAAACTTTTCTCCAGACCCCCGCAACTTCCTATCTCATCTCTGGTACGACATCGCTCTCGAAATTAAAGAAAGGTTTCTCGAGTGCATTCAGAAGGGCATGGATCTCGAGGTCAAACTCCCTTTCTCAGAACCTATCAACTGTACGACTTGGGGGCGGACTCAGCGGAGACTTTCTTGTTGATCTTGTTATTGTAAATATATGTAGGAAGTTATGAATACTTAGTATTTCTCTTGTCGACTGGTATTTACATCTTTAACCATGAAAAGATCTGTTTGACTGATAAATATATACACGGCAAACCATGAGCAGTAGCAGCGGTATCGCTCGACTAAACTCGATTATAATTAATATTACTTTCGATTCACTCGATTCATGATCCAGGGCATTTAGTCCTTTTAACAGTCGACGTAACAAACACGATTCAGGGAACTTAGTATTTCTCGCACCAACTGATATTCTAACCATGAAAGATGTGTATCAACACGGATAGGCTACTGACATATATACACTGCAGCTAACAAAAGAGTTTGTGGCGATGGGTTTTTTCCTGCGAACCAAATCTCCAATGTTCCAAGAAGTAATTACAGTATCTGAAAGTGCGTTATAATGTCAAATGAGCATACCGATGAAAGTATTATCAAACATACCTAGTAACAGCATGCTTAAAAGCATTTTGTGGAATGTGTGTTCCGACGATAAAGGTGGGAACGTGTTTAAGATGTATAGGGAATATAGCGACTTCGCCTCTCCATTTTAAATCTAGTTTCTTCAGAGCCTTGTTATAAGGTTGACGTTTGTCGTAATAGCCGGAAACCAAGAAACTCCTAGACTCGACATGAATCTCGACGTCGAAGAGAACTGCCTCGAAATCGGGTCGAAATAAAGTTTCCATGTCGACTAGGTTAGCTCGCAACAGAGAATGGGTTTCATCCCGCCAAACGGCAGTTCGAATTCTTGTCGGACGACTGGTATCAAATTTGAATACCATTGGGAGCAGTATCTAAGAGATATGAGCTTCAGTAGCTGAGCCCGTTAGACACCACTAGTATACTTACCTTGCAGTCTTTCCGGGCTTCGAGATTAGTAGATTTGAGCGGTGCTATCAGGGGAATAGCATTCTCATCTGGAATACAGAGAGGAACCATGGTTAAGTGACCACCAGCACACCAAATTGATACGTATGAAGAATGTATTATATATCAAAGATGCCAAACCTCATGCGTATACTCACATCTTCGATCATGACAAGGTCTGAGGGAACTGAAAACTGGTAAGACCCCTAAACGAGGGTTCAACGTTCAAGGTTCACACATGAGACTCGTCAAGATCGGTCAACGGATATAATATAACTAACAGTTCAACAGCGATCGGTACGTGTACACTACTTCCAGGACGTAGTAGGTGCGTCATGATGGAATGCACCTCGCGTAAAATGCCTCAGTAATCCTCGTGCAAGAGCAATCCTAAGCCTGAGTGAAATTTTGAACGCGTAGACGTGTGGTAAAGAGCAACATTAAACACTGGCAGGAAGGAACCTCGACTAGAGCAAATATAACCAACCAAATTTTTGACCACAAGCGGGATTAAAGGAGGGTCGCAGGGAGATATAAATCCGATCGAACTCTTGCAATCAGCTAGCTGCCAGGTATGAACAGTCCGATTGAGCACACAGTTAACGTTTCTTCTAAGATATGTTCCTTAACGGTTGCAGATCTAGAACATTACAAACAAGGAATTTGGCACTCACGTTAATCCCGTGACTAGTCCCTCATGGTGTCCTACTCACTATCCGACTCTACTTGTCTCGTCCGCGCGTTCATTAGTAAGACTATTAGCTTTCGAGCTGACAAGCTGAAGGTCGCAGGCCCGACGTGTTTTAATATATAGGACAAGTAAGTATATTTGTATTTCAAGCGTACAAAGTATCTTTGGAGGGCCAAATAACGCATGATACCGTAGTCACAGTCGTGGTTAGGTAGGAACTGGGATTAAGATTATGGTACATCTTTATTATCGATCTTCCGGATCCTTCAAGCTCGTGTGCTTGAATATATGTGAAGAAAGAAGTTCAAAGGTCGATGACGTTAACTGTGGACCCCGAGTGGAAACATGCTTTGAGATGTCAATTTAAAGTCCGTACTTGAATTAAGAAGCAAAAAACGCATATCAAAAGGTCACCTTCCTGACTGCTTCTCATGATCATTAGACGGTGAATTTGGTTGATCGAAATTGATGGGCAAACACTGTGTTGGGTTGAGATGGTGGAGCAAGTCGGAGGTGCGTCCTTATTTTGTGAGTTTCAATTCCAGCTTAAAACCTCCGGAGAACTCCAAAATTCACAGTAGACACATCTTCAATACGTGCTACCCCGTACCCCTACTTGCTTATTGGCCTAACTGATCTGTGTTTGAAAATATGGTAAGTTTGTTGAATAATATCAACGTACGCGTAATTAACCGATGGATTTCTGGTTCGAAAAGGTGCATCATGTCGAACTCCTAGGCCTCAAGACTGTTCCTTACTATAGATAATTATAAATAGTTTTCTCTCGTTCCAGTCTTCGAACACTGTCTCATTCGGAATCCAGAATATACCTCTACATGATCACATTATCAGGACAGCATCTAGATCTGGATTGACGATTTGGGACGAAGAGCATATATATGCAATACATATTGTTGTAGGTCAGTCTCTTTCTATAAACAGATGGCGTCGACTGACAATAATCAAAGAGCATCCAAATTATCGGAGGTATGTTAATGAATTTTCAAAGTTTAGATGATCACTGAACACGGATATCCGGGGATTTGACATCTTCACTCCAGCGTCATTCCAAACCTAGACTTTCCCGGTCCGTGCAGCTGAATGACGGAAGCGTCACATGCGAATTACCCCTTCCGCCTGCATCCTCATCACCTACTCGACCTTCAAGTTCTCGTCGAGTCCCGACATTGCTAGCCCCTCGAATTCCACAGGAGATACAGGAACGGGTGATCAAGTTCCTTGGCAGCGACCAAACCCTCCGGTCTTGCTTGCTGGTTTGCAGGTCCTGGGTTCCTACTGCTCGTTCCTGCTTGTATGAGTGTTTTGGGATTGAAGCGAAGACGGTACCTGAGGATGATATTAACAATGCCATCGTGGTTTTACAGGAAGGACTAGATGATGGAGATCTAAGCACGATAGGTAACCTCGTCAGTCCCGAATTTCTCAAACCGCACGCAACGATCCACCGGAGATTGTCCGTGGTTGGAGACACTTGTGGGCAACTCTCTCGTGAATGGTTCTTGCCGCTTGCCCTCTCCCTCTCGCAATTTTCTGCTGTTAGAACCTTGGAGCTGAGCGATCTTGACTGGAGCGATCTATTGACAAGCCAAGCTTGGGACGTTTTCTATAGGCAATCCAATTTCCGTTCACAAGTGAAGTCTCTTTTCCTTGGCGATGTTGAAATGGAAGCTTTCGACCTGTTGGAACGGGTGATTGCTGCCTTTCCTCTTCTAGAGGAACTCGAAATTTTTCCTGCATACCTCGAAGACTACACGGAGGACCTCATCTACAGCCTCGACTACCCCGGGGATCATTCTTTGTCAAAACATCTGAATACAAACCTCTATCTACCCTCGTCATCTCTCCACACCTTCATAGGTGATGTCTCCCCGGGAGAGTTTATGCTTTGCCCTTTCTATCGTTGGTTAACTAGCTCTTCCTTCACTGGCCTCAATAGGATTGAGTTGGGTCAGATATCCAGAAACGACATCTTTGACCTTGTGTGTTATTTGAAGGTCGCAGGAGGTGCACTAAAGGAGTTAAAAATTGGCTTCCGAGTTGTTGGTGATATTGCCAGTCAGAAAGATACCGGCAGGCCGGGTGATGATCTTGGTGAGTTCGTCTATCCTCCGTGTCGTTATTGGTCCTAAGGTCTTTTTGAATACATTCTAGATATGTTCACATCGTATGGTGGTGTTTCTGCGAACACAGGCCTAGTATATCTGGAGATCAGCGGGTTATTCGTAGCCAGTGTGCAAAAAGGCGACCAGGCTCGAGGGTTCAGATGTGAATGTTGGCCTGTTTCAGGGGCACTTACGTTTTACTCTACCATTCAGAGCTCAGTTCTGGAAACGCTTGTTCTTCCTGTTGATCTGACACCCGCAAGTGTAGATCCTCAGACTAGTAATGTCTATCCTCTTGAGGACGACGAAGCTCGGAACAAACATTGGCAGAACTGGCTTGACATTGATTCATTCCTTACTAATCGCCTTTCAAGTTTGATCAGCGTAAAATTTTGGGCCCCGCGTCTCCGAAAGACTCTGCTTAACAAGGAAGCTGAGAGTATCGTCAACATTGAGTTGGATAAGAGAGGTATTTGGCAATTCCTTCAGTTAAATCTTGCGGGACTTGTGGAGAGAAAAGTATTATCTTATATCTGACGATGGCTAGTCCAATAATCTATGTACCATAAGATAATTTCCAGACTCGAGCTCCTCGCAGAAAAGGTTGTTGAGTATAGAAAATGCGGTCACATCCAAGTTCGGACAATTTTGCACGCGTTCATTAGAGAAGCGCCGCAGACTGAGGAGCCGAAATTTTAGTTGGCTTGTGATATCGGCTCCAGGTTCAGCCGAAGATTTATTGTCGTATTGCCGGGACGAATGCGGGCCGAATGCGAGTTGTAATCCAATTTTAAAGGAGCGCTAACACGGCTGCTACTGTTAAGTCGTGATCACTTTTTACGAGGCCGGAGATTTACCGCTGAAGGTGTCATTCTCAATAAAGCATGGATGAATTTACTGATACTCTCTATGTAGATACATCATACATGTGAATGGGCCCATCTGCACATTATCGAAACACGATTAAAACACAAACATGACCACGAATTTTCCACTTACTCATAAATCTGAGGATCGTGTACAAAATCATAGTTCTCGGGTGAGGGTCTAATACGCTCCTGTATCTCCCTCTGGTCTCTTTCATCAAGCCACTGCTCATGGTAAGCATTTCGCGGAAGATCTGAGACATACTGGCCTTTTGAATAAATATCAGGGTCTCCCAATTGGGATGGTCGAATTCGAGGATGGGGTAAATTTCCCCTTGACCTGCGGTGATCTTCTTTCTTGAGAGCATACATCATGTCGAGAGTATGTAGAAACCGTCCTAGTTGGCGACCTCTCCATCGAGGAAGGCGAACACGGTATTCACGTGTATAGGGCGTGGTTTCTACCTCTTCATCGCTGGACATACCGTCTACACCCAACCGTTTCAATATATGGGAATGACGTTGCAACTCTGTGACAGCTTGAGTCGCCCATAATCTCCGTTGATGAAGCTGCACTGATTTGAGCATAGATGTACTTGCTTTTTCCTAAAAATGACTCACCTCTGATTTGCGCTGACGTCTTCTTTTTTCTCTGCCAAGTTCTTGAACCATGTCGTCATCTGCTAGCGCCCTTCTCCTGTATTTCTTCACAAGCGACTCTACACGGACGAAAAAGCCATATATCAGGGCTCGACGATCGCTTTCTGTAAACGGAGTTGATTGATCCGCTATAATTGTATCGGCAAACACTCGAGCTGCCGATCGATTCCATGGGTGACGTGGAGAAGATCCTAAAAATATTCGAAAATGACCTGCATCACAACATTCAACATCGTTTTCCTCCCTTTCTGCCCAGGCCTGTGCTTCAGGATGTTTGGGATCGAGGTCGGCTTCTCGGTTTTTCAAAAGAAGTTTGAGGTAATTTCGTATCTCAGCCTGAATGATGGGAATGAGAGAATTCATGATACGAAACGGTAACTTACCCGAAAATTCAACGTCTCTCGAGGACGGCTTTTGTGAATCTCGGTGAGCTTGGGGGGTGGAGGGAGGTGAGGAAGAGTAACAACTGGAGTTTGATTTGTGCTCCCAGTCACTGTGTCGTAAAGGCTGGAGCAGTTCCTTGCTTGAATGCCTCCCTGAGCTCCCTAAAGCCATCTCGTATGTCCTTGCCTAGATCCTTCACGGTGTTGGCCAAATCGCGAAAATCGGCCTGTAATTTCGTTGAGATTGATTGGGTTGAAACGCGGAAAATCGAAAAAGAAAAAAAAAGAGCTTTCATTTACATTTGTAGCCGGGCGTGGCGATGAATCTCGTTCTTCGCTCGGTGATTCTCGTCGCTCCAAGGGTAGTTGCGACGGCAAGGTGCCTGGTCTGCTCACGGGAGTGGACTGGTCATCAGTCTGCCGTGACCCTAATAGAAAGGAGATCGGGTCAATTCCAGCTGGAAACTCAAATGCAGTGGCAGCATCATCTCTAAAGGATCCCTAGCAGTATTGTGTTACGTTTTTAGCTTCGGAGAACATCAAACTGTCAACCCAAACAAAGTCCACTTACTGGAGGGGAAGGACCTCTCGAAGGAGATGGAGGAGGAGGAGTGCCATTTGAACTTTGTTCATCGTCATGCCCGACATCCAGAGAGGACATTATTGAGGGCCATATCTTCGTGTAGTTAGTTATATGTACCGGCTCGATCTTTGTTTTTTGCAAAGCTATTTACGTACAATGTGACAATCTACCCAGCATGATATACTTTTGTGCATGTTCATGGGTACTGGCAATTGCTGCCAAAAACGCGTTCAGCTTATATAAGCCGCTTAGCCATTTTTGATGGACGCGCAATCTGCGTGTTTGCACTCGCGACTTTGGGTCCATCGACAATATTGAGGATTTACTGCATATCCTCTCACTATATACTGTTCTGAAGTGTACCTATATGCTCTAAGAAGATTTTTTTCAAGAAATTACTGTTAGAAGTGACTCGCTTCCCTATCTACATGCCTTACTAGATTTATTCCAAATGCACCTCGTCCACGCGATTCCATGCTTCTTTTGGGTCATTTCTTGCGTCAATAAATCATGATAAATCATTTTACATGTATTCTCCAGAACAATTTATGGCGCCCTTTCCGGTAAGTATGAAAAACACTTAGGTGAACTAACGTATTATTATGTTATGGTCATCTTACACAAAATGTGTTCTGGAGAATACATGATTGCCTAGGGAAAACAGAAAAATTAAAAAGAACGAAGCATGCTACGTAAAAACGGCGGCATTCATTGCTTCAATACCTACTCCGTGGGTATCCCAGGACCCTGACTTACCAAAGAGTGCAGGGTTTTGCCCGAAGTAGACGACCACATACGGAGATGTCGCTGCTGGCTGCATTTCCGGATCTAAAAAGAGTTTGCAGACGAGTCGTTGTAGCGGTCGGCTCCAAGAGTTGAAAGAGGGAGGAAGAAGTTCTAAAAGAGACTATAAAGTGGCAGAAGCAAACAGGAGCACTGTCGTGCGGGGTTTCGGTTCACTACCAAAAGGAGTAACCGACTTCGGTATTTCCGGTGGCGCCTCCTGGGCTGAGAGACAAAAGAAAGTCAGACTTGAGCATGACTCGTCGACGAAGAACTTGATAGAGCGACGAAAACTAGCCAGTGCAGCACCCACAATCAATCGGTTCGCAGAGGCAACCTGGAGGATTGGGCTGCTCGGCGAGGTATTAGTCAGCGCATCCCTCAAAATGCGAAGAGTTGTATGGAGACCGGACATAACCAACCTGTGAAAAACGGCGGTGCTTGCCAGCAGGTGTCCTCATGACTGAGTGAAAACTGTAGCTCAGGATGACCGAGGACGGTCCAAAGAAAAGTATAGGGGAGATAATACGCCTCAAGCGATTTTGCGCTTGTTATCACGTCTTCGACAGGGTCTTCGAACTACAGTGTTTGCCCCTTGGGTCTCCTACTACTTACTCGGGGTCGTCTTAGCACTACGACTACCATCAACTGGGATGTCCACGCCGTCGAAAGCCTACACCGAGGCCTTATCCAAGGGCATATCTTCTTGATAACCAACTCACTGGCAGGTTTGCTTGTTACTCATCCTGTTTTTACATGTCGGC